>JANEYF010004317.1:0-132804 GCA_029963845.1 Rhamnusium bicolor | reverse complement strand
AAACATTAATAAATTGTTCTTTTTACGTTTTCCTTTACTTAGAGTAGTCGAAGTGGTAACACAGTATGGTAAAACCGTGAAATTGTTTATTCGAAAATATTCATACTAAGACAATCGATTGTAAGGAAAACATTTAACTCGAGACTCGACTCGAGATGAACATCAGTTTATACTAAAGGTGGATAATTATTTCTATTTCATCCGCGAAAAAGGAAATGATGTATCCTTGTTTCCAGTTCCCTGTACAACAGCGAACACCTGACCTGCGTGGAATTTCAAAAATTGTATCATGGTTTCTGTACCTCTGACAATTGAACCAAATAACATTATTTATGGTTTTGACTGTTTAAGACAAAAATTACAATTTTATAGTAATATTTTAAAAGATTATATTCTGGAAAAAGGGAGTGAAACTCTTTTATGCTTAAGATTGATTATTACAGATTTTTGTCTACTTCATTAAAACTCCAATAAACAGTTGGCTTTATGAAAGTTTGATCTGAAACTTAAGATCTCAAAGCATTTTAGATTTATAACCAGGCATTAACAAAATAATTTCATTAAGAAATTATAAAACCACAACACGTCCTAAATTCTTTATAACACTCAATACTCCTAACTTGGACTTAACAGCTATAAGGTTTTTTTTGAAGGCTTGTCAGATGCCTTGATATGTCAGTCACAAGATAATAAGGACTAAAAGTAATACAGTTTTGATATAACTTCTCGAAGACTTTTTTAAAACTTTCTTTAAGACAAAACTATCTTTAAGTGCACTTGGCATATAATAAATCTGGCATAAATCACTAGTTTATGAGCTGGCCACTATAAAGCATCGATAAAACCTAAATAATTCTGAAAGTTATTTAAATTGTTAGTTGGGCTCTATAATGCGTACCGACTATATAGTATTGTTTCGCTCTATTTATGAATAGTGACGATTTGTTTAGTGTGTAATATAACTTCAGCGAGGATTGTTCTTTTCGTTTCTCAAAGTTTGAATCTGTTGCAATGATTTTAGGTATGTGTTTTCAAAAAATGTCTATTTATTCATTTACTTTACTTAACCCTTTTAATGTCGAAAAGTAGAGACCTTCAACTTGTCTAATATCTTATAGGCCAGGGACTGTCTGCTTCACATCCCTTCTGAAGGATGGTATATCAACTACAAAATATTCGATTAAGATTGCATAGCTTCTGCATTCTAAGCTGATATGCAAGCCGCTAGAAGATGGGCAAGACAGCTGTGTTTCGCTGTGTCACAATTAGGGCAAGGCATTGTTTGTGTTTTGGAAGACCTGTGTTTCAATTTCTCCCTAGCTGGGTTATCATTTTTCCATTCAGTTGGGCGCCACGTGACTTGCTGCCACGAAAATTATTTTAGTTTTGTTGCCTTGGTATTTGATCGTAGGAATGGAATTTTCTCAAGGTCGATTTTGATTATATGGGGAGGTAAGTTAGCCTGTTCTTAACCTCGTTAAATTTTCTATGTGCCTTTGGCTATGCTAGCAGAGCTGAGCAAGACTTCAGCAACTCCTCTTCGGCACGTCCTGGCTTGAGAAAACTTGATTTGTTTCTACCTCAGACTTTAGATAAGGATTTAGTCAAGCGGCCTATGCTTTTAGTTTATTTCTAGGGTTTAAAAAAATGCATAGAGAGTCCCTGACAATTTGGCTTTTTCTAGCCTGAAAATGACTTTAAGGAATACTGGAAATATTTTTTCAGTCAGTTTTTATGTAAAAATAAAATTGAACAGGGGGTCTGTGCAAAAAATGTCTTTTTACTTCCCTGTGAATTTTTTTATGTACTATGAGATTTATTTTTCAAAGTCCCTGAAGGCCAAAAAAATAATTTTAACAGAGGGTTTCTTACAAAATTTAATTTTACTAGTAAGATCAGGTGATTTGTGAAAGTGTAAAATTTGTTCGACTAAGTCCTTAAGACCAAAAATAAAATTGGACAAGGGACTACCTCTATTAGATGAACGTAAAATTCACAATTACAAAACATTCAAAAAATTTCATGACAAATTTTTGAAATTCAACAGACTGGACAGCAAGTTGACCTAGGTCCTCGCATAGCTTCACAACTTTTTTAATAAAACGATTTGTAACAAAAAATTGGAAAAAAAATTTTTTTTGAATAGTGTATCTTTCTATATTTAATGTTATTTTGTTAAAATGAAAATAAATTTGAAAATTTATTTTCAAACGACTAAGTCGAAAGATTTAAAAATTAATTTTTCTCTGTCCTGATGGACTAGCAAAATGGTTTAGATGAAATTTATTTTTTGTAAAAATTTTGGCTGTCGATCCTTAAAACAAAAAATTTCAATAAATTCTGAAACTTTTATGGCAGCCTAGTAAACACCAGGGAAACTTGTTTTGTTGAATAAATGAAGTTTAAATCAAGTGAATCTTTAATTTTAAAACAAGTTAAATATTCTAATATAAATCTAGCCTCGCGAAAAAAATATAATTTTGAAAAATGATTCTAAGTCTTTAAATATGTAATAAACTTCCTTACCTTGTCCTCGGAGATCTCAGACGCCGATGTTCTTTTGCATAAACATTTAAATTTTTTATTTTTAGACAATCCTACGTCCGTAGGAGCCTGATTGTGGTTTTTTAAGTTTAATAAGTAAAACCAATGTAGATCTTTACAGTAAATTCTGATGGCGGAAGACTCCTCAAGCCAAAATCCACGGATGATAAAAACCGTCGAAGAAGTGCTTCTAGTTTTCTGCGGTGAAATCTTTAAAATCGCTTTATAGGTGGTGGACGCCGTCTTCGTGTCTTGGATGCCAAAAAATAACCCAGCTTGGTGCGTGGAGAAATTTCTTAGTGCCTATTCTACAACTTCTGGGGCCCGTTTGAGATCTATTACCTGTGAAACGATCAACGAGGGACTGTCCTAAGGGATCTAGATGAGTTGGTGTTTAATAATGAGGTTCAAACCCGGTTTTAAGTTAAATATTTGTCGTTCGCGGAATGATATCTAACTGTATGAATGCAAAAAGTGAAAAAATTATACTTTAAAAATGAATTTAGTACCAGTGTTCAGTGGTGTAATTGTCTTAATTTGTCTGAAATTTTTTATTTACAGGGGTTGTATCGTCATCTATTGCGATGTTAACATGATGTCATGTTTTGAAAGTGCGTAGAAAGAATAAAATCTACCCCGTTCGAAAGCTTCCGATTTGATAAAAGCTCCAGATACTGCTGGCTTTCTGAATGGTCTGCTACACGGTGTACCAAACTCCAATTTTACAAGTTTAATTCTCGTATAAATAAATCTAGCAGTTAATGAGACACTGTGGGAACAAGGTTTGTTGTCTGAAATTATTATTATTAATTTGTCTTAAAATATTTTACTTTGATATTAATTGTTATTTATTTAATTGACTTTATAAAAATTAATTTTTTGGTGTGTGAGACTAGCATCTTTTGAAATTTATATATTGAAATACAGAAATTTAGCTTTTACAATTTTATGATGGCTTTGGCCTCTGAATATTATCTGCAGGCCATCGAGAAAATTAATTTTACTTTTCGGCTTGAAAAAAAAATTGACTGTTTCTACCTAGGTTCTGACTATGGATTGTTTTTTTACGGGGTCGTGACGGATTTTGAACCTGTGTAATATCGAGGTCGGTTAAGCTTATAATCACTCAGGTTCAAGGTCAACGTTTGAACGTCAAACTATTTAGAAATATGTGGTTGAAGAATCTGGGTAACCAAAAGTCATACTTATTGTTTTACGGTCGTCGCTTGAGTCTGAATCGGAGATGGTCCATTTAGATCCGGATCAGACGTCATTTTTGGATCATTATCTAGGATGAATTGCATACACATTGAAAAAATTCTGAAGGTTTTTTCGGGAAACTTATAACATCAATTTAATTAAGTTTATGCAATTTCAGTTTTATTTATTCCTAAATTTTTCCACCTTTTACCAGATCCACACCTTCTATGTTACAATAGGTACTCAAACAATCATATTGTACCCGCCTCACATTCGTCCGCCAGTTCTTTGCTGCACATGAAGATTTTAGTAGACTATCTCAGTGCGAAATTCCATATTTAACCTGCAAGAATCCCCTCATCTTATTGGGCATTTCGATTGTGAAAGTTGACGGCTTATATTCACCACATAAATCCAATTTGTGAGAACCGAAAGACATGTCCTTTAGAATAGTTGCTAGAAAAATAAAAAAGTAGTAAGAGAAAAAGGCCACTTGTTTCAACCAATAGTTTAGAAAAGCATATACACTTCTATTATTTAGCGATAGATAATTCCATGCCCTCTGAAGATTCATGGAGCTTTGAAACTAAAGGAGATATAAAGGTTTATAATCCTCAGTAAACACGCATTTAATAAACATCTTTTTACGTACGTTAGTTGAATTTTAGATATTCGGTTAAGGAGCGCAATACGTGTCTAATCTAAACACTACATTATCAAAAAAAAAATGCCTTTGCAATAAAGGTACATTATTCGGAATAATAAATAGTTTATGCCAAAAACGTTCTTCATTGTCTTCGTCTTCTTCCACGGAACAAGAATTCATATAACTATGCTATAACATTGGCCACTTTAAAACTGAGGCTTGCCTTCACTATTTCGGGGTTCTCAGCAGATTTATTTAAAAACAACTTGATTTATTGAGAGAATTCCTTGTTTTTTCTCAGTAGAAATATATTTTTGGTATATTGAACACAAAGAATGTGGTATCTGCTTACATAACATGCAAAAATAGGATATGAGAGACTGTTTCAATTTTAACGCGGCAAAAGGCGATAAAATTACGAGAATTCTGGCACATAAGACAAACTTTTTGAACTTCCTCCATTGGGAGCGACTGAGAATCCTGCAGGTTAAAAAGAGTTATTAGTTAAACATTCCCGATGAGATTATTTTACAAGTTTTTTCTTACACTCCCTAGAGGACTAGCCTATTACAAGACTAACGCTACGAGGAATTCCAAAAATATTAATAGGCTGCCTCAAATAAAAATCAGCCCAAAACAGCGTTTTCCTAAAGTCCATTATCAAACTAATATATGGTTAATGTGGTTGACAAGTTAAAAATAAAATACTGTTAGTATTTTATTTTCAACTTCAACCAGACACTAGAGTACAGAAAGATATGATAATTCTGATAACTTGCAGGTACAGAAGAAGTAAAAATAGGTACATATTGACTAATAAATTGTTAACGTTAGTAGTGTTATAAATTATCGTTGTTTCAAGAAAATCGCATCTACACTTTTATTTCTGCCATATACGTCATGTATTTTGGAAAGAAGATTGTTGAATATTTTCGAAAGATACTATTATAAACACTACAGTAGGATGGATAGGTATATTATTTTAGGGTCCAAAAATATAAAAATTAGAAAAGGGGAACGCTTTTTACAAAACAACCCCTAACAACCCTCGCGCCAAACGAATTTTATACAACCAAGCTAGTTGAATCCTAACAAGGTAGGTATATGATAATTTTTCACGGTCAAACCATTTTGAACACAATGTACCCACGAGGCGATAGGATAGCGCAAATATTTTATTATAATTCTACTTAGAGAATTTTCTTTGATTAAATTACAAAGTTTGCAAATCTATTTCACAAGTTCATATGTATATGTTATCTTAAAGAAGCTCCACGAATTTCCCTAATGGATTGCGCATGTTATAACCGGCAAGGGAACTATAAAATTACACATTTAATACAAATTATACAGTTTCAAAATATTATTTATTCATGAAAATGCTTTCGCATGAATTTAAATTAATTACACAGTCCGTCCGTCGCACATCTGAGAAACCAATCTGTAGCAGCGTTTTAGAATAAAGTAGGTATTTGCAAATATTTAAATTATTTATATTCAAATGAATATCCATATTTCTTTGTTGAAAAATGTTTTATAAATTACTTACAATCTATCTTTATTTATTAATAATTTTCCAAGAAAACTTTTCGTAGACGCTGCATATATTTGAGCAAGTAGCGTAGATTTATCCTTTCATTCTCTTTGCAAGTGGTAACAATTATTACTGTTTTATTTTATCATTAAGAGATAAATGTATTTCAGGAAAATGTTTTCCAGCGCAGGTGACATATTTTCCGGATTGCTAGATTTAAGTCTTAACTACTTACTCTAATTGTACGATTATAATATGCAGGCAAGGTTAGTACATGTTTTAGATTTATATTTCCAATTTAATTCATATAAAATAAGGAAGTACAAGAAGGATGAAGGAAATGATTTAACGAAGCAACTGACCTTGCTCTTTTTGCAGCTATACAAAGTGGAAAAAGTATGTAATGAAATTGATATAAAGGATGTCATTTATAAAGCGAGCTATTTGAAACCTCAATAAAAATAAATTAAATTTATTCAACTATGTAGTGTACAAATGGCAAACATTCAAGATATTAATTTAAAATTCTATTCTAATTTGTTTTAAAAACTACATCTACTAAATCACCAGTCAAACATGGTGCCTTTGACTGCTCATTTCCGCCCGACGGGACGATACGAAATAAAGTATGCATTGCATATTTCGGAAGGAATGGCCAGTAGAATTATGTTTTTTAATCCAGTCAAATCATGTAGAGGATTAATAAACACATTTAACTTCAGAGACCATCATGAAAAGTAATCTGGAGAGCAGGCTGGATAATACACATCCCCATTTTGCGATATTAGACGATTCTGGAATATTTCTCTCAGTAGTACCATCCATAGCATCAGGAAGTTGTACCTAGTTGTAACGACCATTAAAAATGTTTGTAGCATTTCTGCATATCATTCTGAATTGACGATAACTGTGTTCCCATTGTTATCTTCAAAGAAATAAAGATCTAGAATGCTAGCAGAACTATCACATCAAACCGTAATCGTTTTTGAGGGCAGTGGATCTTCACAAACATTTTGAGGATTTTATGCAGCCCAAAAACGTTTGCTCTTATTCTGTTCTCCACTTAACTGAAAATGAGCTTCATTGTTTCATTTTAATCAAATTATCAATTAAATTATTGCTCCCATTCAAGGCCCACCTATAAAATTGTAATCTACGAAACTCGTCACATAGTTGAACTTGTTGAACGTTTTGTCATTTATAGGGATACAGACCCAGATCTTTTTTGAAAATTTCGTTTAAATAGCTATTCAAATGTTGATTTGTGTATCCCAGGGTCATCAATAAGAATAATTTTTATAAGGATAGAAGAAACATTTAATAAAATTACTACCAAATCCATAAGCCGTATTATTATTATTTTTTTATTTTCAAATACGCTCCATTGCATTTGTTATTTGTTGTTTCGAATTTTTCCTATAAAAAATTGTATATTTCAAGACTGGTGTACATTTGTGCATATTGGTACATAATACAAACATTAATATTGACTAAATGTTATAAATAACATAAATTTAAATTCTATACTTTTTCCGGTTTTATCATTTAATTCTCCAAAAGCTATATTTTAAATTACTGGAGTTTTGATTTCGCTTTTATTAGCGTGTGAAACTGATTGTTGCAAACACTGTTCTGCGCAGCCGTAAATTACTGAGGCGTGGCTTAACTATTTCTTTTCATTAAACATGGTATAATAGGTGGAATTCATTTCTCATTGTTTATTTTTTGTATACCTATCGTTAACACTTTTATATTATCATCAAAAAAACCCATAAACGGTAGTTTATGGATTCGTTTGTAATTTTGTTAAATAATTTTTTTCTATTCTTACTAAAATTGTTCCTACTGATGACCCTGGTTGTTTGTGTCATGGGATGCACAAATTCCCATTTTATTAGGTTTTTATAAGGTCTTGAGAGAAGCTCCCTGTTTTAAAATAACTTTTTTCAAATAAAGAAAAAATCTCTAAGCTTATACCATGGATATTCCGTATCTAACAAAATATTTGTATGGATATTACTATTTTATTTCATGAATAAGAGATAAACGTATTCAGGAAAATGTTTTCCAACGCAGGTGACATATTTTTCGGATTGCTAGATTTAAGTCTTAACTACTTTCTCTAATTTCCGTACGATTATAATATGCAGGCAAGATTAGTACATATTTTAGATTTATATTTCCAATTTAATTCTTATAAAATAAGGAAGCACAAAAAGGATGAAGGAAATGATTTAACGAAGCAACTGACCTTGCTCTTTCTACATCCATACAGAGTGGAAAAAGTATGTAATGAAATTGATATAAAGGATGTCATTTATAAAGCGAGCTATTTGAAACCTCAATAAAAATTAAATTAACCAAAGGTCTTTATTCAACTATGTAGTATACAAATGGCAAACATTCAAGATTTTATTTTGAAACTTATTCTAATTTGTTTTAAAACTACATCTATTGAATGGCTACCATGTCTTTGACAGCATATTTCCGCACGAAATAAAGTATGCATTGCATATTTCGGAAGGTATCGCCAGTAGAATTATGTTTTTTTAACACTTTTATATTATCATCAAAAAACCCATAAACGGTAGTTTAAAGATTCGTTAGTAATTTTATTAAATAATTTTTTTCTATTCTTACTGAAATTATTGTTCCTATTGATGACTCTGGTTGTTTGTGTCATGGGATCCACAAATTCCCATTTTATTAAGTTTTTATAAGGACATGAAAGAAGCACCCTGTTTTAAAACAACTTTTTCTCAAATAAAAAAAGAATCTCTAAGTTTCTACCATGGGACATTCCGTATCTAACAAAATATTTTTATGGATATATGGAGTTTTTAAGAGATGTAAATTTTTTAATAAAGAGTAACTTTTTTTCGTTTGTCAGTAATGTAGAAATTTTTACTTCACCTCTGGATATTTTGTATATAAACTTAAATCTGAATAGTTATGTAAGGGTTTTAAGTGAAACAATTTATTATATAGATTGATTTTTTTCGTAAATGATTAAATAAAAAAGTTTTTCCTCTTGGCAACAACATATATGTACAGAGAAAGAGTTAAACGCGGGTTTATTTACATTACAGTAAAAAAATCAATGAATTATCGGGTAACGCCCGCAAAAAGAAAAAAAATTGCACGGTGGATAATGCAAAAATTGTAAATGGCAGAAAGATGCAAACCGTGGACACGTGTTTCTGACTAATTGGTCTTCATCAGCACGGTGTAGCTGAGTTAAAATGATACATATATATATATATATATATATATATATATATATATATATATATATATATATATATATATATATATATATATATATATATATATATATATATATATATATATATATATATATATATATATATATATAGTTGTTTTTCAGGTTTTCGCGGGTGGTGAATGTTAAATTCCGTTTTCCGGGTATACTCCCGCGTAGGGGTGATAGGTCCCGAGAGGGACCGTAGTTGTCTGAACGACGTTTCGGCAGAATCTCATCTGCCATCTTCAGGTTCTAACAGATAACTGCTTACTGCGGCTTCTGGATTTTCAGTTCGAGTTACCAGAAGCCGCAGTAAGCAGTTATCTGTTAGAACCCGAAGATGGCAGATGAGATTCTGCCGAAACGTCGTTCAGACAACCACGGTCCCTCTCGGGACCTATCACCTACGCGGGAGTATACCCGGAAAACGAATTTAACATATATATATATATATATATATATATATATATATATATATATATATATATATATATATATATATATATATATATATATATATATATATATATATAAAGGTAAGGTTGACAAAAAGAAGAAAACCAAAGTTTCAATTAGTCGACGTTTGGTGTATTTTGACAGATTTCAGAACAGAACAGAATGAAAAATCTAGTCAATGGTGTTGTTTGCACTGTTCTGAAATCACATTATTTGTTCATGTTTATGTTTAAGCTTTTAATTATGTACTTTTACAAGGATAATTCAATTTAAATAGTCCTGAGAATGTGTCAAAATACATGAAATGTTTACTAATTGAAACTTTGGTTTTCTTCTTTTTGGTGACCTTACCCACACTATATTATTAAATATATGTTGTTATTAGTTTTAATTTTTTTTTTAGTTTCATTTTAGTTTGCCACGAACACAGTTTGAAATTTAAAAGAAATATATTATTTTATTATTATATCTTTATATAAATGGGTCAATAGTTTCTTAGGGGGTTTTGTGTATTAAAGTTCCTCGCGATATATAGATAGGGTGAAATCAAAAAAATTACCAAAACAAACAATAAAAGGTAATTTTTTTTCCCATTTAGAATTTATGTAGTTTGTTTCATTTGTTATTGAGAACGAATAATAAATGCTCATTAATAATGCAAAAGTAGTCTATTCGCGATATGCAAAAAAATTTATATCTGTGTAATTTTAACCGGAACTTAAGTTAGTAAACATAAATTTCATCAAAGGTGGCCATTATTGAATAAATTGCCTTTGAATCTAAATTAACTACCTTTCGCTTGATAATGATAATATACAGTGTTATCCCAAAAAAATGTCTCGAAAACTAGACATCACAGAAAACTCAAAAAAAACACTCTTTCAGTTACATTATTTCACCTTTGCATACACAAAAATAAGTTATATGAACATAAATAAATGTAATGAAAAATGAAATGTAACAAATCTTTTACCTATTAGGGCTCAAACTGTAATGTAACATACCGTACTCTCATATTTGCGCATTACATTAGGAAGCATCGTCGTTCAAACTCGTACGCGCGAAGTAGAGGGGAACGCATGTACTGCGTGGCTGCCGCTGTGGCAAATCACTACGGTTAGTCACATTTTAAATCTAGGGGACTGCACGAGCTTGACCGAACGCTTTTTATGGTGAAGTGAACACATGTGTATACACAAGGTGTCAATTTGAAAAGTTTTCACTCCAATCGCTTTGGGAAGATAGAGAGATAATGAAGTGCAGTTTATTATATATTATCCTACAAACCCATGAAGCCTGGGCTTGGGACACAAAATATTTAGGCGCGGGAGAGCGGACCAAACGGGTAATAAATAACTCAAACAAAGTTAAATAGGATCGAGGGTGAGTAGTTGCTGTAGTATGAAGATAACAAAAACGCAACCATCTCACCTTCAGTCTCTCCTGCTTTAGAATCTAAATGATACCCAACCTTTTCTTGTAATATCTCAAATGAGAGCCCTTTTGAAATGCTGTCTTTCTGCTGAAATGAAATACAATTTCTTCAACCACCTTTTGTGCAGATTAGCAAAAGTTGTTTTCCATTAGAATTCTAACGATCATTACCAAGTTCACATTTTAAAATGCCCACTTTACAGGTTATTGTCAAAATAGATTCAGACAACTAAAACATTTTGTTTATCATTTTTAATTCACAGCAAATACTCAAAATGTTCATTATTTTCTAAACAGTAATATAGACTCCTCTCAAACACTCGTCTTTGGAAAACACTCTTCAGTAATTCTTTGCCGAGATTCTTGAATGTTCTGTCAATCCACCTACCCAGAAATGTGTTATTCCCAGACTGGTAAAACATAATGCGGAAAATCACCATGTCGCTGGAAGTGAAGCATGCCTTCATCTAAGAAAAGACCACCATCCAATTTAATTTTCAAATAAAAAAGGTTAATGCTGGTTTCTAACATGTCCAAATAGTTTCTGCCATTGCAATTTCCTACAATGAATATAGGGCCAATAATACTACCTCCCAAATACCAGCCCAAACGTTTATTTTCTGTGCCCATTGATTATGTCCTTCAACAAAATATTCATCGCTCTAATATCGAAAAAATTTCCTGTTGACAAAACTATTTAAAAATAATGTTATTTAGTCGCTGAAATAAATGTTTTACAGCCTATCAAAACTTGTAGGACTTTTTAATATATTTTCTAATGATGCTTTTCGTGTACTCATAAACTTTCCATTTAATGACAACCGAATAACAGATTCAATATCACAGATACCATAAAATATTCAAAATGAAACAAAGAAAACAAAAACACAAGAAACCGGCCGGTTTTATTAGGAAAGAAACTTGTTAGTTTTTTCAAGCTACCTACCTATATCTAGGTTGTTTAAAATATCAAACATTTAATAGATATAAAATAACGCCACATTCTTTATTACTACCAATTAAGGTATTTAAGTGAGTGTGGTGAAGGGTGAATAATTCGTTATGAATTCAATTAAGTTTTGTGAATTATATTGCAACAATGCAATATTAGCCCAGGACAAATATACACGTTTTTCCTCGAGAAAGGAAATAATTTTTAACAAGCTACAAAATTTTTTTATAGGTAGTTCATACTATCCTTATTAACATATTAAAGGTCTCAAAGTCTCCCATTCCGGGAACCCTGAAAAATATTGGCCGCCATCATGGTTTCTTTAGTTCTTTGTAAATAATTCATTAACGGTGAATTTTTTTTGGGAAATGTGTAGTCGTTAATCCTCTTCAACTATTTAGTAGAATAGTTTGCTCGAACAAATCACCACAAGAAATTAAGTTATGTTTCCAATACGAGCTGGCTCCATATCCTTTATCCCTATTCAAGGATGGTTTACTAAGAAAAGGTGTAAAATTAAAGTTGTATAAAGAATTCGATTCCCTCGTGGCCCCTAGCCCCGATCCCATAAATAAAACTGTTTTTGTAATTGTAGGAGGATTGTTCCTACATAGAGTAGTCTGGCAAAAACCAGCAGCCTATCATGAAATGTTAATTTTGCACTGCATTCTTATATACAGAAGTGTTCTATTGTTTTTGATGGGTATGATACTGACATTACATCTACAAAAGACAGTATACAACAATTTAGATCTCAGGGAAGTGTAGAAGTGTCAGTAACTCCAGATTCAATTGTGGCCGTTTCCCAAGCAGACTTTTTAAAAAGTAATAAAAACAAAGTTTTATTAACATCTTAGAGATATTTACTGAAGGCAGGATTCGTAGTTCAGCAAGCCCAAAGAGATGCTGATGTTGATGTTGACATAGTTCTAACAGCAGTTAACCAGAGTGAATTTTATAATACTTTTACAGTTGTTTCTGAAGATACTGATGTCGCTGTTTTATTGTTACGCCATACCAAAACATCCAACATTTATTTAATGAGACCTGGAAAAGGGTCCAAGGCAGATAAAGTGACACAAATTAGTACATTACAGCAACAGTTAGGCCATAATATAAAATCTTCCATTTTATTTTTACACGCAATATCAGGCTGCGACACTACCTCTTTTCTTTTTAAGAAGTCAAAGAAGCAGTTATTGTCTGTATTTAAAAAAGACGATTTGCTCTGCCATAAGGCTTCTTTATTTCAGAATCAAGATGCACCAAAAGAAGAAATATTTGAAATTGGCTTTCAATCTATTTTAAAATGATATGGGGCTAACAAAGTGCAGAAATTAAATGACTACCGGTATATTATGTATAATAAAGTAACAAGCAGGCATAAACTTGGTGCAAATTTTAATCTAGCATCACTACCACCTACTGAAAAAGCAGCTAAGGAGCATATTTTAAGAGTTTACTTTCAGGTAAAAATGAATTTAAAATTAATTTTAAAATATAACTGCCTATTTCTATCTTTAAGGTGCAAGAATGGTTAGGCCGTAATGGATGGATGGAAAAACGATAAAGGAAAGTTGTACCCTATTAAAACAATTTTGCAATTACAAATCTCTTTGCGATAGAGGGTGCTCATGTAAAAAGCTAGGTTTAAGATGCTCGTCCAAGTGTGGCAAGTGTTATGGACTTTCTTACAAGAACAATTCCATGGAAGAAATGGAAGAGATGGAGGAAATGGAAGAAAGTACCGATATGTCATTTGAAATATAAAGATAAATGTAGTTTAGAAATATAAAGACATATTGCTAATATCTTAATATTTTTAGATAAACTCACGATATAATATGTCAGTTAGGACTGTAAAACACCAATGTTTATTGATACTTTCTTTGTTTGTGCCTTGGTACAATAAGGTAAACTAGTAAAACATCTTAGAATAAAATAGTATTTTGTTCACAAGTGTTAGAAAAGCGGTATTAGTCACTTAAATGAAAAAATGTGAGAAATTAAACTTTATCACTAAAGTTTATCCGCTGTCACTTTTTTACTATTTATGCTATCGTAACAAATAAAAAAAATGTGTGTTTTTTACTTCTCTACAAAAAAGTATATTACATATTTCCCAAAAAAAAATGCACCGTTAACGAATTATTTACAAAAAACTAAAAAATCCAAGATGGCGACTAAGATTTTTCAGGTTTCCCGAAATGGGAGACTTTGAAACTTTTAGTATGTTAGTAAGGAGGGTATGACTTACTTATAAAAAAAATTTGTAGCTTGTTAAAAAATTTTTCCTTGCATTTGTCTAGTGGTCCTACTCTATATGGAGTGGGTGTATTAAAGTTAAACCTTGGTAAAAAGTTTTCCAATTCTAAGAATTGAAAAAAAATTAACACGTTTTTTGTAGTAAACAGTGTCATAATGCACAAAAAGTATTTGGTGAAATCAAATTTAATCTTCAAAGAAAAACAACATTTCGAATGGGCTCTCATTCGAGGTATCGTAAGAATAGATTTATTTTATTGTATAACCATATCATCTGCTAATTTCACATCAAGCTGAATTGTAACACTGAAAAACAATGAAAACAATACAGAACCTTTGGGTAGTACCGACGTTATTGTAAATTTCACTATTTCGAAATATAAGTTTCGAAAATGGCAGACAAAATATGTATATGTTTTTAATATCATTTAAATAAAATAGTTGAGATGAAAGAGGTATTTTCTGAGAATGGAATGTACTTCACAGATTGTTTAACTTGCAAAATACAAATTAAACAAATTATTTAGTTTTTTCATAGTTGTAGGCTGCATATCACTGTATCATTTGGAACACTGAATTTAGGACAACCCTGTATATAGAGGCAAATATAAAGTATTGTGAAAATCATGAACAATGTTTAAGTTTTATATCATTCAGTGGTGACAATTTAAATATACACACAAAAATTTTTTTTTTAATTATTAAGGAGAAATTATTGTATGAAAATTGAAATTTTGTATAGAAATATTCTGATTATTGTTGTCAAATATGGTAAACCTTATCTTCATTACACCATATTTGCATAATAATATTTGAAAGTTCATTAACGAACTCACCCTAACAGTAATAAAAATATTCAGTTTCTTTAGTGTACAGTACCCTGTAGACTGATTTTAAATCGTTCCTACCAAGAGTCATTACAATAATTCTGCTGAGATAAACTAGGACATCAGCTGAGATATTTTCTTTAACGAGAGTACGATTTAAAACAACACGGGATTTAAAGTTTTAGAACGTGTTATTTGATAGTTTCCCTGTTGCTAATGCTTGCAACTATGAAGATTTACTGTTCTTAACGAGAAAGGATGCTAAGTACGTTCTTGATTCTTTGTTCGGTGTACGGATATCCAGATAAATGTTCTAGAAATCTAAGTTGCTCTTAAGCAAAATACAACCTTGTTTTTCTGCAATTACACGAAAGTAGGTGTTAAACTTGTAATGCGGCACTAGTGCGTTATCGACAGCGAATAACATTTTATTCTGATATATCATGAAATTTACTTAAATTCAGATTTACAGTTATCGAACCACCAGGAAAGCCCGTGTAGGAAATCCCTGTTATATCTACTTAATTATTATATAATAGGCAATAATACAATAAATTAGTATAATAAGTAAAAATGCCATCAATTCTGCACATTTTAATTGAATAAAATCTATTGAAAACAAATGAGATCTAATCCTAATCGTTTTTGATCATATGTTAATAAAAAAATAAATATTATGGATATTTCGGAAACTATGTATAATATCAATAATACCCCTATGAAGAATCCGCGTGAAATTATGGATGCTTCAGCTACCTATTTTTAACCGTCCTGTAAGTTATCAACTGATTTCAACCCTGATTTCAAACAAAAAATTTACCACTATTTGTCCCTAATGTTAACCGATATCTTTAATTTATCACTTCGGTCCTCAACATATCCCTGTATATGGAAGACGTCTAAACGCATTTCTATTTTCGAAAAGAAAGATAAGAAAGATAAACAGCTGTTTGAGAATTATCGCCTATTTTATTCATGTGTAACTTTGCAGTGTTCGAAACTGTACTCTATGATATCTTGTATAAATAATCATGTGAAGCCATATACTGGGTGTAACAGGACCATGGTACACCCTCCTTTCTCCTATAGTTTTGAAGATGATTGAAATTTGGGATATTTTATATACATAATAAGCAGCACTTTTTGACATACTAGTGATTTTTTTTTCACTTCCGGTTTCGCCGGAGGTGACACTAACTTTCGATTTTTAAATGGAACACCCTGTATATTATTGCATTTTTGAATTCTGCATAATTTTCTGAATCCAACGATACCATATAAGTGACATTTCAAACGTCAATGCCATGATGGTTTCGATTTATTCTAAATGACCCGTGTAATGCTAGAAAAATCGAAATCCCGTCAAAAATACTAAATTACGTGTATGAGCAAATAAATTTCATCAAAATGGTTTTTGGGGAAAAACTCAATTTATGCCAATGGAACCATATTGGTACCGGTACCATTTATTAGTACTATTAATAACGAATTTATTCATATGTCGTATTAAAATGTGCGATAAATACAAACGGAATTACAGCTAAAAGAAAATAAAAAAATACAATTTTGTTCTAATTACCTTGTTATACATAAGGTGGCTTTGGAATAAATTTTGATTTTCTTGTGACCAATATTTTGTATTTTGTTGGTTAAATAATCCCAAATTTGTAGACCTAGACTCGTCCGAAAATAAAATCATTCCCAATAAATCATTGTTTGGCTGCACGTTATTTTGCAAAATCCAATTGCAATATTCCATCCTACGTTTGTAATCATTTTCGTACAAATGCTATATTTATAGTGCTATTTGTGCAAAATTCGGCTTACTGTTTGGTGACTGATTTTCAATTCAAACCCAATTTGCCTTAAAGGAACTGTCTTATCAACTTCTACTCGAGCCAAAACATTAATTTCCGTTCTTTCGTCAAGAATGAAATTTTCTTCGGGGTCATTGTTGTGCTCTCTTCGGAATTGATTTTCAAGACGATTAAAATAATTTCTCGCTGGACATTGTCTATCAGGATATCGTTCGGCATAAAGGTGTCTAACCGCAACGGCATTTTTTCTACATTCCCCATAAATAATTAACATGTCCACTTTTTCATAACTTGTATAAATTTGCGGCATTTTGAATACAATTAACAAGAATTTAAACAATTTTTAAAGACAATAAAAACACCGGTAAATCAACAAATGTTTGACCAGCTAAATTTGTCATTGTTTTCAAAGCCACCTTAGTTACTTCTTAAATTTAATTAAAACAAAAGTGTATTTTCTTATTTTCTTTTAGCAGTAATTTTGTTTGTATTTATCCCACATTATAATACGACATATGAATAAATTCCTTATTAATAGTACTAATAAATGATACCACAGTACCAATATGGTTCCATTTGAAGAAATTGAGTTTTTCCCCAAAAACCATTTTGATATACTTTATTTGCTCATAAATCACGTAATTTAGTATTTTGGACGGGATATTGATTTTTTTTAGCATTACAAGGGTCATGTAGAATAAGTCGGAACCATCATGGCACACTTAAATGGAAAACTAAAAATTATTGGAAAATTTTTTTTGGGTAAGGGTCCTTATTTTGAGAAAAACTACTTTTTTTAACTTGCCGACGTTTCGGTAATTTTTATTACCATCTTCAGGGCACTGTAAGATATAAAATTATGATGTGTAACACTTGTAAAAAATTTATGTAAAAAAAGTGTATATAATATAACGTGGAACAAACAATAAAAAGTTATTAAATAAATAAATGGATATATGCACCTACAAACATACACAAAACACGTACATATACATATAAATAGATATTAAAATTCAGGACATATTAACAATAATTAAAAATATTTAAATATACTTTTTTTAGGGCATCTCAAATTTAATTTAACAACATAATGTCACACTTGGTAAAACTACATATGCAGTGAAAAATAATAAGTACTCACATTAATTATGAGTATTTCCTGGTCACCATAAAATATATATAAAACAGGAAACAAACAGATAAAATCGTTGGGTATTAAGAAACCTTCTTTAATGTACTTATGTAACATATATACACACATATATATATATATATATATATATATATATATATATATATATATATATATATATATATATATATATATATATATATATAACACTTATAAAGGTACAATTATCAGACTCTAGTGTGTAATGGTAATGACACGAATATGAGTCTTTCTAAACGATAAGGTATGCAAAACACTTGAGAAGGGATAAAAACCATCATAGATAAAAGAGAGAAAAAAATAAAACAAAAACGATTATTTGCAATAATGGCAAGGACTGATTATTTGTTTAATATTTTGTAAATAATGCATTTTAAATTATAGCTATTTATTACCTAACTTATTAATAAGATTAAAATAACATGCGTTTAAGTTCTCAATGTCTTTCCTTGAATTAACTGACTTAATTTTCTTTATATTGACCATTTCTTGAAATTTTCTCTTTTCAAGATTATGAAACAACAATAGTAGGTAGACAGCATAATCTTGAAAAGAGAAAATTTCAAGAAATGGTCAATATAAAGAAAATTAAGTCAGTTCATTCAAGGAAAGACATTGAGAACTTAAACGCATGTTATTTTAATCTTATTAATAAGTTAGGTAAAAAATGGCTATAATTTAAAATGCATTATTTACAAAATATTAAACAAATAATCAGTCCTTGCCATTATTGGAAATAATCGGTTTTGTTTTATTTTTTTTCTCTTTTATCTATGATAGTTTTTATCCCTTCTCAAGTGTTTTGCATACTTTAACGTTTAGAAAGACTCATATTCGTGTCATTACCATTACACACTAGAGTCTGATAATTGTACCTTTATAAGTGATATATATATATATATATATATATATATATATATATATATATATATATATATATATATATATATATATATATATATATATATATATATATATATATATGTGTATATATGTTACATAAGTACATTAAAGAAGGTTTCTTAATACCCAACGATTTTATCTGTTTGTTTCCTGTTTTATATATATTTTATGGTGACCAGGAAAAAACTCATAATTAATGTGAGTACTTATTATTTTTCACTGCATATGTAGTTTTACCAAGTGTGACATTATGTTGTTAAATTAAATTTGAGATGCCCTAAAAAAAAGTATATTTAAATATTTTTAATTATTGTTAATATGTCCTGAATTTTAATATCTATTTATATGTATATGTACGTGTTTTGTGTATGATTGTAGGTGCATATATCCATTTATTTATTTAATAACTTTTTTATTGTTTGTTCCACATGTTATATTATAAAAATTTTTTTACTTAAATTTTTTACAAGTATTACACATCATAATTTTATATCTTACAGTGCCCTGAAGATGGTAATAAAAATTACCGAAACGTCGGCAAGTTAAAAAAGTAGTTTTTTTCTCAAAAATAAGGATCCTTACCCAAAAAAAATTTTCCAACAATTAACAAGTCGGTCTAAAAACTTTTCTATTACTAAAAATTATATTATAAAAAATATTGATGTTTAAAATGTCACTTATTAGGTATCGTTCTAATCAGGAAATTATGCAGAATTCAAAAATGTAATAATATATAGGATGTTCTATTTAAAAATCGAAAGTTAGTGTCACTTCCGGCGAAAAGGGAAGTGAAAAAAAAATCATTTGTATGTCAAAATGCGCCGCTTATTATGTATATGGGATATCTCAAATTTCAGTCAATTATCTTCAAAACTAAAGGAGAAAAGGGGGTGTACCATGATCTTGTTACACCCGGTATATCCATTGATGAATAATAATTTATACCGAATCGATCAACTTGCATTACCCAATTGCTAAACACGTACTTAGATATTACTTAGATAGTAGATGTAGAGAGGTAGATGTCATTCGCATAGATTTTTATAAAGCAATTGACATACTTGACCGTAGTACGTTACTACCGAAATTGGGCGAGCAAAGACCTACTATTAGTTTTATAAATTTTCTTTTGTTTCTATTTAAATAAGAGAAAACAGTATATAGATTACCGTGGTTCAGAGTCTGTTAATATATCGGTTACTTCCGGCATCCCTCAGGGTTATGTGCCTGGGCGTCTGCTATTTGTTATATTTGTGAATTACATCACCATGGACCTACAATGTAGAACCCTACTACCATAATAATGAATGTTATTGTGTTATTCTCGTGGATTTATGCACCTACAAAATCGTATTTTTACGTACTTTCAAAATTGTTTTTCTCTCGTTTGCAATTGTGAAATGAATTAAGAAATGTTCTTCACTAACACTAAAGTTCATTCGAAACAATCACGCTAATACCGACCTTTCGTTGCAGGTGGTGTATAAATCTTTACTAAATATCTAACAATATCTGCATTACCGACATTAATTTTGAGGTTATGTTAAGACGAGGCCTAAAAGTCTCACACCAACGTCCAGCCGACGTTACCAGTCGACTCTATAATTAATAGTATCTATTACGTTAGTCAACAACGTCTAACCAACGTTGGAAAGTTACCCAAAAATTTCGGTCAGATATGACTAATTTCTTTTCTAACGTTTCATTTTATTACACCATCATCAGAGAAACTATTAATTGTTTAAAACAAAGAAAAAATAAAATTAGTTATGTCTAACCGAAATTCTCAAAAACTATATAAAATGTGTTTTATCGAAAAATCTTTTTGGGCTTGTAATTTTACCAAAAAAATTATAGGGATTTTTTAATTAAATGTAATACAGAATATTAAATATTCCTTTATTAAATTAATGTTTTTGTTACAGGATGCTCTTATCCTGGCACCTCCTATTGCCGAGCCTGATATTGTTGTGGCTGTGTTCAACTAACGCTCTCTGTCCCACATCCTGTAATTGTAAACAAAACGAGAAAGGCCAGCGAAAAGTGTCTTGCATCAAAGGAGGCATGCGGGACCCTATTCCCACATCACAGATGGACCACGATATGGAAATTCTCGAAATATCCGCCTCAGCTGGGAAAGCCAACACATTGTCAATCACCCCAATTTTCCAGCAATTTAAACAACTTCAAGAAGTCTCAATTAGGAAGTCAAACATTCATCAGATCAGCATGCACGCCTTCTGGGGTGTCCCTAGTATTAAGTTATTAGATTTGGCGTTCAATAACATCAGTGCTGTGTTTGATCATAATTTCCGCGGTTTAGTGAATTTACTCGAGTTAAATTTAGACGACAATAGGATTGAAAGGTTACAGATCGGTGCGTTCAAGCATCTAACTGAATTAAGGATATTAACTCTACAAAGGAATTTGCTGGAAGAATTAGTGCCTAGGATATTTTTAAAACTTGCTAAACTGCACGTGCTCAAACTTAGTGAAAACAAATTTGAAGAAATTAACCCAGAAGTGTTCAAAGACATTCCAGTAAGTCTCACTAATATAATGATGAATTTGTTTTAATTTGCAAACCGTTGCGGTATTAAAAGGATTACTGTGAATGCAGAAAAATAAATTGATTTGGCGTAAATATTTCGAAGTATAAAGTTTCATGACTATTGAACTAACTAGAACTTAATCACGTCGGAAGTAATATTAAAAAAAAGGTTTAATTTTTGTGGCTGAAATACTGAGGTTAATATAGTTTGAATAATCAAGCGCGCAATAGTAATTTTTTTTTAAGCGTATAACAATACTTACATTATATATTGCACACGTCCTGGAGAAAGAGCCTATTTTTGTACTAATACAAATATTTTCCATTTTTTTCCTAGGACAAAAATGAAACAATGTACACTGTTGTGCAAAAATAAGTAGGACAGTGACAGTAGTGGTGTAATATATATGTAATATAAATGTATCTGCTTTTCCACGCAGATGATTTACTAATTGCTGATCGTATTCAACCATCATTTATCCTCCGTCTCCCAGTTAAAGGCCTTCTTTTAATACTCCTTTCTTCTTATCTCGCTTTTTAACTCTTAGGTGCAGTAATAAGTGCTGCCCCACTTAGTTTTGCACAGCAGTATACCTATCATGTAACGAATTAAAAATCCAAGTAGCTATGACTTGTCGTAACTGTCAGTTTTAAATTTCACGTCGGGTCGGTTTTCAAATTTAAAAGCAAAAATGTCTGAAGAAATGCAGTGCACACCACCGGAATTACTTGAAATTGCAAATTCATCAGTGGCAACATTAATTCCCGCGAAATCCAAAAAAAGTACGATAATGCGTGCGACAAATTTATAAAATGGGCCAAGGACAACAACGTATATATGTATTCGGAAAATGTGATGATAGCATATTCTACACATTTATCTAAAAAACTGAAAAGTTCAACGCTATGGGCGCAATATTCAATGGTAAAATCTAAATTAAACATCGAACACAATGTAAAAATTGACAACTATTCTAAATTAATTGTCTTTTTAAAGCGAGAAGGCGAAAATTATAAACCTAAAAAGCCAAAAGTTTTGTCTACAGAAGAGTTTGATGAATTCCTTAATAAAGCATTTAATGATAAATATTTAGCAACAAAGGTATGTACGCATTTTAAAATTATATATTTAACCATTTCATATCTGTAATATAAAATTTTGATATAATTTGTAAAATTCCAGTTATTTTATATCTATCCGCTATGAAAATAATAGATAAAAAGAATTGAATGGTCCGGATATAGCTCAGTGGTCAGAGTGTTGGACTTGAAGGCCCGGGTTTGATTCCTGTACTTTTAACTTTTTTGTTTTTGCTTCTTCTAACTTTATTTTACTTTTATAAAATTAATATAGTATATTTTTTAGGTTGTACTAATATTTGGAGTCACAGGAGGCTGTAGATGCGATGAACTTGTTCATATAAAAGTTAATGATGTAAATGATTTCGGAGATTTAATCTTAGTAAATATTTCTAACACAAAAACTAAAAAACATCGCTCATTTACTATAATTGGAAATTTTTATTTAAATTTATAGAGAAAAAATGCTACTCTTATATGTTTACTTTATAAATAAAGTGGTTAGTACTATGTTATGCTTAACTGATAAATAAAATGGTTAGTATTACCAATATTTTTTTTTTTTGCCAAAATTGAACATATTTGATATTATTTTTCGAAATTAAAGTCTCAATTTTTTTTATTTTGACGCTTGAAGAAAAAATAGTATACGTCACTTGGAGTAGAAGGCACATTATATGTTTCGCCCAGTTGCTCAGCCTCGGCTTGCGCCTCGGCTTAGCATGTAATGTTCGTCTTCTCCTCCTAGTAACATAATATACTATTCTTTACCTAGGACAGATTTATAATAAATAGCTGAAGATATATTTTGTTATTATTAAGCTCGCAATAGTAATTTCTTTACCTAGGACATATTTACAATAAATAGCTGAAGGTATAATTTAGTATAAATATTAAGCAAAAATGTTGTATTTTCATTATAAAAACATCGATAGACTACGATTAATTTCAGAAGAAAGCTTAAATATATTTATTTACAAGAAATATTGTAATTATGGCAAATACACATGCTGAAGACAAACATTTTGTTTTGCCATTTTTCTTCTCCATATTTTAACTCCTGAAACACGCTTCTCTGATGCATTTTTAGTAAACATTGTAAAACAATATATTAAAGAAGAATAAATCAATAATAGTATATAATTTATTGCATTCAAGTAAAAGTTTTACATATACAGAGTATTCGGGAAATAAGTGCGCAAATTTGGCAGGTAGATTCTTTGACAAATAGTAAAGTGGGGTCTCTCACATAAACTTTTTTTTTTGAATTATCAATCCCTGAGAAATTACATCTTTGTAAAGGGTGCTTCAGAATCTCGATTGAAATTCTTTTTTTCGAGATTGATTCAATACTGAGAAATAACACTTGGAGAACTGTTTCTGAAAATGCTTTCTGTGTAGATATTTTTGTCCACCTCGCCGCGCAGGGCACGAAGTAAACCACCACTTATAATTTTTCGAAGCAGAACTTTTGAACGATTAAAAAGAAAATTTCATTAAACAGTGATATTTTTTTAAAGTTTTCTGTCTTTTGCAAAATCCTTGTAGTCTCCTAACGTATTCAATTGAATAAATAAAATATAACTGTTTGCACAGGCAACTGCTATAAAGCTGATTCCCTTATTATTTACAAATACTTCAATTTTAATCAGTTTCCATAAGCTTGGATTAACAGAACGAGAAGTGAGAAAAAAACAATTAATTAATAAAATTAAAACTTAATAAATAATCTTTTAAAAAAATTCCACAAAACAAAGAAATTATAAAGATTGTTTATTAAACTTTTCGAGTTTATTTAGGATCGTACCTGGTTTATTAAACTCTATGGATTTATTTAGGAACGTAGTAATTTATTAAATAAACTGAAAATGTTCACGTTTCGCGGACTGCGACCCGGGTTCCACCCATTCCTTTCACAAAGTTACAATATTTTATAATTTTGGTTTTCCTACAGAAAAGTGTTGAAATAGATTGTTGCTGTGGATAATTGTATGTAAGCTGTGCAAGGAAAACATTAATAATATTCCCACATTTACATAATTGCTATTTACTAGTTATCTTTTCGGTTCTGAAGGCCTTTTCCATTGCTTTAAATGCTGTTATCTTTTATGGTACGGATAACTTAACATTTTCTTCTGTTGAGGATCAGAACTTCCTCACCGTAGTAAAACTTGACGTGTGGTGGAGTTTATAATGAAAGTAATTTTTGACGTTTCAAAAAAGTCACATTTTTGGCGTTTCAAACAAGTCACATTTTGACGTTTCAAGAAAGTCACTTTGACGTTTCAAAAAAGTCATATTTTTTGTCGTTTCAAAAATTGGGACCGATTTTGCTCATCAATGAACTCAGTCTCTTCCTTGACCATTAGAACTTCCTCACTTTGAGGGGGTGAGGAGTAATAACTTCACCTATTGTTCTTTTATCCCCTTTTATTTTTTCAAATCAGACATGCAAAATTATCAATATTCATTGCCGAAAATATTATTCTGCTATAATATCTAAGTACTTTTAAATCTGAATGTCTCGTACCTGTAACCTGAACTAAAAGTTTATAATTGTGGTAAATTAGTAACAAAATTAAAACTGTTATTGATCCAGTTATACAGAGGCATGCTTTTTCCGGTATCCTAAAAATATTGTTCTAACAATGATTCAAGACAAACGCAGCCGGATGAAATAATTAGATCGTAGATAAGAATCGAAATAATTAGGTAAAATATCCACATTTTCAGGATACCATCTACCAACTTGAATTCACTGATTGTAAGGAACTACTGAACCACATGTTTTTAATAATATATGAGATTAGTAACTAAAATAAATTGCAAGGGATTATGTGTAAATACATGAAATAGTGAGACCTGGGGAAATAGACGCATCATCAGTGTATTGAATAGGGATATTTTTGTTAGATTGAAATTAGAATCTCGACATCACCAAAATTTCAATGCAAGACTGTAATAACCCAAAATGTGAGAAACGATGACAGTGGTGAAATTTGTAAATTGCAATTAGGGCGGATTGTTAGGGGGATGCGTTTGGAAATTTTATATTCCACTTTCCATTTTAATACATTTATGGAATTTTATAATTCTACAGTACATATTCTTAATCTAAGGTGTATTTTATTTTATTCGTTTGACAATCAGATGTGCTTTTTGGAGCGGGCGATACACTGCGTACGCGGTAATCGCCTGTCCAGGCCGCTGTTATGGCCAAGCTTCCTTAAATATGATTGCGTATCTTATTGCCCTTTCCAAAAATAACGTCAGCCGTGATGAATACTGCTGTTTAAAAAAGTTGAATGAACGTGCTCAAATCTTTTAATACGTGATTTATATGATATAACACAGGAAAAAAGACTATAAAAAAACCTGTTCTAGAAACTTGGAGGTTGTGATTTTGATGTTGGCATTATAATTTATTTTGAGTGGCTAGGCTGGGTATAGGCTGAAGATAGGTGTGGGATAGGTGAGTTATGTTCTTGTGGTCTGTCGGTGTGTCTGTTGGGTTATCTCGGTTCGTTGTAAAGTGGTAGTCTCTCATGTAAGTATTTGTGTGTATGTTGTGTGTTGTCATATCTTCTGGCGCGAGTTAAGTTTCTAGTCAAATTGGAAATTTAAATTTTAGAAATTTTTGTGTTGTCTCGAATATGTAGTCTTATATGTATGTAAGCTCTATCTGTCTATGTAAGAGTTCTAAATTTACGTATCTGTTGGCGTTTGTCAGTAGTCGTAAAAGCTTATTTTGTGTAATCTGGAGCCGTTTGTATTGCGTGTCTGAAATGTGGCTCCAGAACGCACACGCATAAGTTAATGTCGGTCTTATTATGGTCTTGTATATTAGTAATTTATTGTCCGTTGTTAGTTTGCTGCCTCTATTAATTAGTGGGTAAAGTCGACTTGTAAGTGTACTGTATGTTTTACTGATAATGTTTATTATATGTTGTTTAAATGATAGTCGTTTGTCGAGAGTCACTTCTAAGTATTTTACCGTCTGTTTTTCGTTAATTTCAATATTGTTTATTTTCAGTTTGTTAAATGTCCGTATGTTTGTAAATTTTTTGGTGATGGTTATGGTCTAAGTCTTGTTTTCGTTAAAATTAATTTTCCAATTCTTGTAATAGTCTGTAAGTAGGTTAAGGTGGTATTTGACTTTGTGTGTCGCAGTCTGGGCTTGGAAGGATTGTCCGTAGATACTAGTATCGTCAGCGTAGAGTACAGTCTTTGTGTTGGGATACGTAGGGATATCGGACATGAAAAGTTTGATTCAGACGGGGAGAGAAATGTGCCTTGAGGAACACCTGCTTCGACGTTTTTAAATGACGATACTGCGTCGTTGATCCAGTCGTGTGTCCACCCCTGAAACCAAATTGTATGTCCGGAATTATGCGTTTTTTGCTAATAATTTTATTCAAGCGATATTTTATGAATTTTGCTCATAAAATTTAGGAAATTTTCTGATGAGCCGCGGCCGAGCCACCAATATACTGTAGCCCCGATATTATTATTATTTTCCAATAATCGATCATATTAAAAAAAATCTGTGTTTAGTGTCCGATAGGCCGATGACACAGTCGTTAACATTTTGAACTATTTGTAGAGTAAATTTGCGGACAAAAATAATTAGGCGTAGAACTTGATCAAACGGACATACATATTATTTAGGGTACGGACATGCCGAAGATAGAGGTCGCGATCGTGGTGTCGATGTTGTCTCTATATAAAACAAACCCGCATCTTTAAATGTAATCACACATGTCGAGGATGCTAACAGCATTTTACCTTCGTCGTTAACATCAAGTTCTAATGCGATGTCGAGATCGATACTACAAATTTGTTTTTCCATAGCTGTAGAAAGGAAGCTACCACGATGGTAGCTTCCACCTAATTGGTTCACTCAGAGCACTTCACACCTTTCCAGTCACGCGCTTTGTCGTACATTACACAACCAGCACGGAACATTGAAACGATAAACCTCTCTGGCACGTCCCTTTGGCATATTCATACTCATAAATAAGATTTTTTATATGTATATAAACGGTCATTTATGAACTTTTTAGCCCACCTTTTTTTTATTGATAAAAAAGATCTAAATCGCTATTTACAAAAAAAAAATAGAGATTAAAAGCATAGAACTTGGCCCAACCCGTACATGCGGCATTTAAATTCTATAAAATTATTACTAAATAATGATAATAATTAATTATTACTAAATAATGATAATAATTAAATCCCAATCGAATCGCTATTTTTCTTTTTGTACATTTTGATATAAAAATAAGAGAAATTCTAATATTAACATATTAATATTTAAGTAGCTTTTATCTTAAAAGCAACATTTTTACGATTTATCTAAAGTAATCATTTTTTCGAATTTCAGACGAATTAGCCAATAAATTCGTCACAACAAAGGGTAAATTAATTTGTAACAATTAAAGTTACATAATTATTACCCTCTCGAGCAAAATGTTCGTGACAAAATTGGGGTAACTTACATCAGCTCAAGATTTCATGGTTACTGCTTGTCAAGTATGTCGACATTTGTAGAGGTGCTTCCTAAGTTTCTACTTTATAACTCCCTTTTTCAAGTTAATATAACATCTTTATGCTCTGATTCCTTATGTTAAAATTGGAATAAACGATAAGAAGGAATAGAGAGAAAGACGAATTCTATAATTACTCTAGGGGAATTATTTATTTTATACAGTGCGAACTTAGCTGTGGAATGCTCCAAATAAAAAATCCCCGATCATCTGCGACCAAAATTCTCGAACAGGTCAACCTGATTGTTTAAACGCGCACCTTTTCTGATAGTTATCATTTTTTTTAACCCCATCGCTTTCCGCAATGATATCATCGTCATTTTAATGGCAACCCCCACTTTTTTAAGGAGTCTATTCTCTTTGAAATTCTGAATACAGCAATATGTGTTTGTATGATGTGCAATTTGATATTATTGGTATTTATAAAAAAAAATCGACTTAAGAAAAACAAAACAAAATCAAGATAGCTGCGGAGTTTTTTATTTGGAACAAATGAATAACAAAGTTTGCTGAAAAGGTAATTTGGCAGTGGTTAATTGTTATTTATTGCCACCGAAAAACAAATAAATGAAATTATGATTGAGGGAATATGTGGATAGGCAGCGTACACAAGAAAAAGTCTGTGATTTATTTAGTATTAAATATCCCGGTCAAGATACGATAGTGCGCTACAGAGTAACCAAAATTCAAAGATTATTTTTAAATGGGGCATACTAGGAACCATGTATGATACCAACGAAAACTGCCGGAAGAGGTACAGTTAAAAATGTTGCAATTGCAAGAAAATCCTCATAGCACTAGCTTTGGCAGCTGATAATGAAATCAATCAATTTTCTGTTGTGAAGTACTTAAATAAACATAAAGGGCATCTATAGAAAGTAACTTTAGTTCATGAGCTGAACGAAGATGATCCTAATCGCAGGATTCAATTTTTTTATAACATGATAGATAGGTGCAATGCTGATGCTTGAAATTGTCGGTATTGGACTCCCCAGAATTCACATTGGAGACCCGTACTCAATATATATAAAAGTTGAATGTTTGGGCTGGCATTGTTGTGAAATTTTCTTATTTCTTATCTTATTTCATTGAAGCAATATTAACAGATGAAAAGTATTTGGAACTACCCAGGGAATATTTCGTTCCTGTTTTAGCAGTACTGTACGCTAACTACGACAACCCCAATGTTCTTAATAATGCTTTGCGATTCCAGTAAGATGGACCACCCCCTCATTACCGAAGTACTGTTTGTGATTATATATACAACATTTTTCCTAGACTCTGGATTGGGAGGCGAGGGGCAATTGAAGGGCCGGTACGGTCACGCCTTTAGATTTTCTTTATGGGGTTATCTTAAGAGTAAGGTCTACTTTAATAGACGAAATTACATTGTAGCCTTAAAAGGAAGAATCAGAAATTAAATTCTGGCGATTAACTCTGAGATGCTTCAAAATGTTAGACAGGAATTTATCCATCGATTCGCCTTGACTATAATCGGGGGAGATGGCTGAGGCCGCGTGGCCATTCGCACAGTGCCATGCACCATGAAAACTCCGCTTAAATTATGGCTCAATTTCTTGTCATGAAGGGGTGCAAACTCCTCGAAGAGAAATACACTTTGCGTCATACGTTGCAAAAATGTTGAATCTATTCAAGAGCTAGTTATTTTTTGACTACTTTGCACTACAAAGACAATAATTACGAATCTTTCGTTCGTATTTGCTAGTTAATTAACTAGTGAGATATTTTGTAGGTACATTTATCTATTTATTACTGTTTTTATTGGCATGGATGTATTTTTATTTGTTATATTTTTTTTTGTAACATATTTTATTTAAACGCACAGACAAGTAAAATAAAAATAAAAACAAGCAACAAAAACATTGTAATTAATGGCATAAGAACCTACTAGAAACTTAGTTAAAACTGTAATTAAATATGTAATTTATAAGAGAAGCAGTGCCTTATTTAGTGAAACTTTATTCGAAATAAAAAAAAGTACCAATTGAATCCAACTGCTTTAGAGATAACCCTGAAAGATTACATCGCTTTATTTCGTTTTCCAAATACAATAAATCACAAAATATGCAAAATAAAATTAGAATAGCGTGTAAGAAGAATATATCTCTATGCATCTGAACTGTTTCATTTGATGAAAATATATTCAACTATAAATTTATATGCATATTACACATTTGAAAATACAGTTCTTCAGAACAGTTTTTTAAAGCTTACAAATAAGCAGTTTTTGTTTTAGTTTACCATGACGTTCTTTTTAAATACTGCTGCCTTCGTTCATTTAACTACTGTATGCATTTTATTTTTATATAAGAAATCATGCTGAAGTTATATGTTGCATTAATTATTATGTGAACGAAATCATATTAGATATATTTGGTATTTGCTAAAATTATTTCATATTGGTCCGGAGGTAGCCTATATTATTGTCCAATAATATGTCGCCAAGACAACTTTGGTGGAAGTGATAGAACGTGATCCCAACATCAAGAATATCTTAGTTATTTTTCAAAAAAATGGATTTCTTTTTAAATTCGCATTTTTTTGGTTTGTGTTACCAATATCTAGCAAACAGCGATGTCGGTTTGGCTCTTTTGACATGGTTAGTTAATAATTAAGTCCATTTCTTCATGAAAATGTTGCTTCACTTATAATTTCTTATATATCTTATCTTTATCCTTGCAAATCATTTTTAAATGAAAAGTTATATAAAATATGGAGAACAAATTTCATGAATCCTACTCGAAAATGTGAAACTTTAAATAATTATGAAAAATTCTTTATCATCGTAAGCATTAATTGGATGTTTGAATGAATTTATGAGAATCATATTGTACATCTTACCAACAGTGTTTTCGTTAATACTGCAAAAACCATTTTTACAAGAAAATTAAACAATCATACTTCCTCTAATTTGAGTCGACAGTGCTTTAACATTGGATTATTGTCCTTGTAGTTAAGTATTCAAGTAGTTTGTGGTCGGTAATGATTTTCAATATTCTGCCTTACAAATAAGGTCTAAAATACTTTACAAAATCAAATAATGCGAGTGCCTCTATTTGAATGGTGATATTGATTTTCTTCACTTTTATATAAAATTCAAGATTCGTAGGCAATAAGAAAATTACTACGAGGGTATTCTGACGTATTTGGATGAAGGAGTTATTTGCAACACCCCCCGTCCAATTGCTGACATAACACAATTAGCAGGGGGTTGTCCTTATTGACTGGTAGCTCAGTTTGCAGGTCGTGAATAAGGGCTTAGATTGATTTGAGTTCTCACCAAAATCTAGGCTGGGCGCCAGGACTTTTGGAAATACCAAATAATTAAAAGGTTACTTTAAAAGGTAAAGATAACGTTAATACTTGAATTCTGTTGGGAAGGAAGACAAATAAAAAGATATTATTTAATAAACAGTATAATAAAGATTGGTATGAAAAATGTACAATATTTATATTGGCTCAGAACGCCTCTTTTAGTCAAAAGAAATCTAGGTGTGGTTGAAGACCAACAAACTAACCACACACAAATAAAATGATATGACGTTATTGAAAGAGAAAAAAAATGACTGATCTCTTACAAATTTCTTCTGACCAAATACAAACGTTGACTGGGGACGAAGATCTTACGTAATTTCAAATGGGTTAGTCCAGCGAAGAATCCACCAACGGCTAAGCTCTTAATGGGTTTGATGTCAGTTTGTATCACCACTGTTAGTACTGCAGTTACCCTTGAGACGATATGCCAGTTGTATAAAATATCGTTTTCCTGCTCTACTCAGTATATAATGATCAGTTCGATATATCAGTTATCCTCTTCTCTTAGTCCAGGTAGTTACATAAAAAGGGGAGAGTTTTATGAGATCAGCATTATAGGCAAAACAAAGTAAAAGACAAAATATGAGAGTTAACAGAAATTTACAGAGTAAAATGCAAACCAAACAAAGATCGGTATGCCACAATATTTTAGAAAGTTGAAGACTTCAACTAACTTAAGTATCAATAAAAGTTACGTTAAATAGAAAAAAACACTAGTCCAACAAATAAACTAGGTGTAGCTATGATAATAGACAAAGTGAAATAGGTATTTACTATATTTTAAGATATCTTTTACTAAAAGAAGATAATCTTCAAGAAAATAGAATGTAGAATGTCTGTATACAGACAGACAACTAGAAAGTTAACGTAAATAAATATTTGCTAAATATAAAACAATATGATAATTTTCAAATTAAAGGTAACGATAAATTATTTATTAGTTCCTCGTAGAGAGGTAATAAAGAATTCCAGATAAAGTTAAATAAAGATAAATAGCTTGACTATATGTTTACTGCAGATAATCAAAAGTTATTCAATTGCCAGATAACTAGGCAAATATCTTTGCCAGAGAACTAGGCAAAGCTCCACTAGAGCAGCGTTCCTGACTAAATACTAAGTAAACAATCAAGTAAGCACTCGATATTTTAAATTTAGAAAAACCTTACGTTACTGAGGTCTGGTTGGTGAATATATGCACTGATATAAAATGATCCACCACAAAACAAATGTACCACATTAGATAATTCTCACAAAGGTTATAAACAAATAGGTTTAGCCCAAAAAGGGGTACCAATCCCCAAATGTCACCAATCACCACTTTTCACAGAGCTATCAACATAGCCAAGTGACCTAAAACATCAACAGAGAAAGATAGAATACAACTAACTATGATACAAAATGGCGACATCCGTTGCCGGGTAAATCTAAAATTTACAATAACCGAAAGTTAGTTTAAATTAGCACACGAAATTATTACAATATTAGAGGGATATTAGATAAATTGCCAACAGGGCACGATAAATCGATACTAATCAATATTAATGATGGCTATTCCAAAGAACAACCAAGGTGAACTGATCACCGAAAAGCAAATTCGCCCAAGGCGTAAATTAAGATAAATACGGTACAACATTATTATGAAAATTACCTCAATGGTACGTTAAATCAATATAGCAACTTTGTAAATAATGATGATCATAAAATTACACGATAATACTAGAAAACATATAAATTTTACCAGACCGATGAACTACAGGTGTTGTCTTCAGAACGATACACTAGTAAGAAGGAAGTAGCACCGTAGTGTTCTGCTACCTAAACTCGAATATAGTTTGGAAAGAGACAAATATTTGAGAGTATACTATGAGCAATAAAGACAAATAGATATTTAGACATTTTTTATAAGCGCAAAAAATCTATCAAACCAATTAATTATTCCAGTCATCTGGACTAGACTGGCAGAAATAATTTTTCGCAGAAAACAACAAACTGGAATGAGATGGCTTGCAATGTCGTTACACATTAACTTACTTTTTAAAAGGAGAGTTTCTTCATAACCTATCACAATAATTAAGTATGAATTTCCGATACTAACCACACAACCATAAAAATTATTTACCACCATTCATATATATTAGTCTTTTATAGAACTCGAATTTTGCATGAAATCTACTTTTTGGATGTTGTCTAGGAATGGAATATGTAATAGTATCCGTATGTTCCATCGTATCATTGTCCAAATAGAATATGTAATTGAATTATATACAATGATTAGAAAGACTTCCTCGTTTATTTTCCATTTCAAGTCATTAGAACTCTTAATGTATTCACAATAAATATTTAATTTTGGTTCATTTGAGTTTAAGGATTTAAGCTAAATGTACAAAAATTTTCAATAAACACAAAACTTAATATCCTTTAATTCAATATTTTCCGAGGAATTAATGGAACACATAAGCTACGCCATTTATGAACTCTCTAATACTGTTAGTAACAAATAAACATTCTGAAGTAGTTTTGTATTATATGTACAGTGTGGGCCAAAATCTGGCTCAATCGAAAAACTAAGAAAATCGATAAAATACGTCAAAATAATATGGATTTGTAATTTTTTTAATGATTCTCAATTAACAGCTGATTGATAAGTAAGGGATGAATGATTTTGAAATGAGTTTAACTCAAAAATATTGCATCCTGTCAAAAAATTTTAAGAGAACTACTTTGTGCAGTAATGCTAGTAAATGTCGAAAAGGAAAGAAACAATAGCTACGTCAGTTGCCTTCGGGAAGCATATCCCCCGCAACGTCACGCCTCTGGTTGGAATGGAGGGATGAAAACTATGGTGAAAATTGTATTGATGTAAGAAACATTCATCTTCCGAATTTCATAATAATATCTCAATTATTTCAGGAGAAATATGGGAAAAATTGAAAATAAATTAAAGTTTCAACGCTCTCTATCTCGATAACTAAGCATTTTTAGCTATAAGTTCATACTAGCGTAACCCCGTCGAAATTCGACGGCGGGTGTATTGGAAAATGCAAGTGAGTGACGAAAGTTTCATGTTACAGCACCTCCTTGAATACTACATTGAGAGTGCTGTTCCCTTTTGGAATTATTTGTACTTTCAAATTTCGAACGATCGCACTTGAGACATTGCTACGTACAACTGGCCATGGCTAAATACAGGCTGGGGTAAATAAATCCCAACACGATCAAGAGTTTGTCCTTTCGCTTTGTTTATAGTCATACAAAACGCAAGAGGAATAGGAAATTGGCGTCTTTTGAAAGAAAAAGGAAGAGTTGTATCAGATGGCGTTAAGTCGATTCTAGGAATCAAAACTCTTTGACCTACTCTTTCGCCAGTGATAATTTCCAAATCCAATTCCTTTCGCAATTACACTGGACGGTAAATCAATAATAGTAGATAATGGTGACGATTCGTCATTTACGGAAGGATAATCTCCATTACCAATTTTAAGCAGAAAATTAGCAAATTCCAATTCTACGGGTCTTGCCCGCATGTTTCTAAACAACTTAAATACCCTAAATTCTGACCATAGGAGAGAAAACTTGCTGCAGTTTTGAATTATTATTTCTCGTGAGACATGTGGAACTACTGGCAAGACCTGCCTAAAATCTCCCCCCAAGTATAATAATTTTTCCTCTAAAAGGAATGTCATTACCCATAATGTCTTTGAGAAGTCTATTAACGCACAATAATGCATAGATATTGGCCATGGGTGCTTCATCCCATATAATCAGTCTTGCTGACCTGATAGCAGCTGCTGCTTTACTGTTAACTTTTAAAGATGATATAGAATTCTCATGATCACATAAGGATTACATTGATTTACGACACGATTTAGTATTTCTAGAATGTCTTTTCTCAAGGAACTGTTCGCAGCATGTTCAAGTCTAATTTGATTGACTTCGGAAAAGTCTAAAATGTATAACTGTCCATAAGAAGCACAACCTCCATTTTGAGGGTATAATGACGAAATTTTATGATGTACTACACCAAGAATTTTGAAACAATACGGACCATATCCGGAAGGTAATTTTATATTTGCCCCGAATGACACGAACGACAAAGCATTATTATATTGTCGAATATTATCTCGAAAATTTTTCGATATCTCGTCATTTCCTGTAAATAATTCTTTCATTTTATCAGGTATCCGAAATTCCGGTAATTTGAACTTTTTATTACAGCAACAAAAACCAAAGTAGCCAACCGAATTTTTTTCACATGAAAAGTACCGGGCAGAGCAATAACTACATATGTTGTTTAAGATACCTAAGTTGAATGGAGTTATATTTGAAATAGTATCAGAAACGGCACATCTATATTGAATTGTAAAGCAGGTTTTTTTTTCATATTTTTTTTTAAATATTATGTTGCACAATATTGCAGAGTGCGTTTTCCACATCGGCATCATTATTGACAGGACGAAATTCTAAAACACTATAATATCCTGCATCAACATTACCAGAAAAAAAGTAAATTAGAAATAATATTTCCAGTACCATAATCAAGAGTTTCGTTATTATTATCTCTATACACTCTAAACAAATGATCAGGAAACAGCTGACTAATACAGTGCAATTCGACATGGTTGGCGAACTCGCCATCCAAAGACAATAAATTTTCGTATTCAGCGGAATTTGTAATCGGTAACCGATACGATGGATCTCCAACAATAAAACCTTCATAATATTCCCATTCATTTTTAATTTTTTCGACGACTTGCATGCGTATCTCGCGATAATGTTGGTCATTATTAAATAAACAATGGGAAACAGAACGAAATAAACAATTTTCGTCACCTACAATAGGAACAACATGTCGTTCCATGCTTAAAATAGGTTTATCCCGAAAAACAAATAAAAATAGTAAACTAAACTAAAAATACTAAGCTTACATTCCTATTTGTAAAGCAAGTAAAAACTCGAAGTCACATATAAACAATACTGTTTGCAGTAAAGTAACTGAAAAGTCGAATGTAAACAATAACCGAACAGCACACTGGCACAGAATAAACCAAGTCGGCTAAGATGCGTTAGCTCTATTTCTTAAGAGGTCGGTGGTAAAGGTTGCTTCAAGTAACGCGGCGCTTAGCATACGCTAACATGCATTAGTCTTTGTTTATTTTGTTTTACATATGAAAATAGTGATTAAAAAATATAAAAATGTGTCATGATCCATCTGAGGGTAGAAACCTTTCATTGAAAAAATAAAAAATTATCAAAACTGGTGAAGCGGTAGCCACTTGAGGAACCGGAGAAGAAAATCTTTTGAGCTTTTATATATGTATGGATGGCAATTTTGGCTTGTTCTATCGACTTTTTAAGTTTCCTGATTAAAACTCGACCCACCCTGTATATTGTATTATACTATTTTCGTAATAAATTAAGTTCTGGCAAAAGTCATAATAGAGTTGTCGTACGACATAAAATGCATTATTTTTTTTTATTAAATTTGTTTACATTTTACATCCGTCAAAAATTAGAAAGCTTTTGTCTAAAATTTCTTAGAAAATGGAAAATTGTCGTTCGCTATGTGACAGCAATGTTTTCACATAGATAACAGACACAAAATGTTAGCAAATTTCTTTAAGTAATGTTTGGTAACTGATTTAGAAGTTCAGGATTTTATCAACCTTACTGATATTTAATATTAGTATAGTATATGCAATTTAATTTGGTAAATATTTTAGGGAAAGGTTGATATGTGTTTGTGATATCACTTGATTAATTTCAAAATGATGATTAAAAGTTTGTACAATATTTCCATTTAAAAGTTTATATATAACAAACTTGGAATCCAAGTTTAACAAATATTTGAAGGTGTATTCTTCCAGGAAGTTGGACAAAAGTTTGGTAGTTAATGTTTAGCTTCTTATTACTTAGATGCTTTAATGATCTGATCCGTCTTTCGCTCGATGGATTCGATCAGGTTCGTTTTTCATTAATTTAAACTGCCAATTATAATTATTACTTGAATTATATGTGCTAGAAGATTCGATCATTATACCGGTTGGTGAAAGTTAATCGGGTACACGAGTGAATGTGCAACAAAGAACATATCAAAGGAAAGCTATCTTAGCCTCGTCCACAAGACAAAGGAGCATGAATGTTTATAAATCTCTTAGCAGTCCCACATACCCAAACGTTTACACTAACCTGTATATTTTTAATATTTCCATTTACAACATTCGACAATTTACATTTTACATTCACTAGGTATAGGAACAGATTATATTTTGTAACGAAATTGCAGGCCATTTCATTCCAGTTTGTTGTGTTCCACGATGAATTAAGTTTCTGCTAGTCTAGTCCAGATGGTGCCACTGATTTCTACTTGAACAGTTGTTTTTACAGATTTTTGGCACTAAATATCTATCTATCTTTATTGCTCATACTCTACTCTCAAATGTTTGTCTCTTTCCAAACTATAACCGAGTTTAGGTGGGAGAACAAAACGGAGCTTCTTCTTACTAGTGTGGCGTTCAGATGAAAACCATCTCTAATTCTGCGGTCTGGTAAGATTTATATGTTTTCTGGTATTATCTTCTGATTTTATGCTCATCATTATTTAAAAAGTTGCTATATTGATTTAAAGTACCTTTAAGGTAATTTTCATAATAATATTGTACCGTAATTATCTTAATTTACGCCTTGGGCGAATTTGCTTTTCGATGATCAGTTCACCTTGGTTATTCTTTGGAAGAGCCATCATTAATATTGATTAGTATCAATTTATCGTGCCTTTCTGGCAATTTATCTAATATCACTTTGATATTGTAATAATTTCGTGTGTTAATTTAAACTAACTTTCAGTTATTGTAAATTTTAGATATACTCGGCAACGGATGTCGCCATTTTGTATCGTAGTTAGTTGTGTTCTGTCTTTGTCTGTTGATGTTTTAGGTCACTTAGTTACGTTGGTAGCGCTCCCTGAACAGTGGTGACGGGTGACATTTGGGGATTGGTTGGACCAAACCTATTTGTTTATAACCTTTGTGAAAATTATTTAATTTGGTTCATTTGTTTTGTGGTGGATTATTTTATACCAGTGCATATATTTATCAACCAGACCTCAGAAACGTAAGGTTTTTCTAAATTTAAAATATTGAATGCTTACTTGAACGTTTACTTAGTATTTAATCGGGAACGCTGCTCTAGTGGAGCTTTGCCTAGTTCTCTGGCAAAGATACCTGCCTAGTTATCTGGCACTTGATTAACTTTTAATTATCTAAAGTAAACATATAGTCAAGTATATATCTTTATTTAACTTTATCTGCAATTCATTAGAACCTCTCTCCGAGGAACTAGTAAATGATTTAATTTAACGTTACCTTTAAGTTGAAAACTCTCATATTGTTTTATATTTAGCAAATATTTATTTACGTTATCTTTCTAGTTGTCTGTCTGTATACAGACATTCTAAATTCTATTTTCTTGAAGATTAACTTCTTTTAGTACAAAAATATCTTAACATTTAGTGAATACCTATTTCACTTGTTTATTTGTTGGACTAGTATTTTGTCTATTTAACGTAACTTTTTTATTGATACTTAAGTTAGTTTAAGTCTTCAACTTCCTAAAATATTGTAGGACACCGATCCTAGTTTGTTTAGTTTGCAATTTACTCTATAAATTTGTGTTAACTCATATTTGGTCTACGTAGCTGGACAATTCAAACGTCACAGCTTTTAACTTTGTTTTGCGTATAATACTGATCTCATAAAACTCTCCCCTATTTATGTAAATACCTGAACCAAGAGAAGAGGATAACTGGTGGATCGAACTGATCATTATATACAGGGTAGAGCAGGAAAATGATAATTTACACAACTGGCATTTTTTTTCTGAAGGTTAACTGCAGTACTGACAGTGGTGAGTCAAATTGACACCGAACCCATTAAGAGCTTAGCCGTTGGTGGATTCTTCGCTGGACTAACCCCTTGGAAGTTACGTAAGATCTTGGTCCCCAGTGAAAGTTTTTATTTGGTCAGAAGAAATTTGCACGAGATCAGTCATTGTATTTTTTTGTATTCTCTCAATAACGTCATATTTTATTTTTCATTTTTTTTTCTCTTTCACTAATATCATTTTTCTGTGTGGTTAGTTGTTGGTCTTCAACCACAAGTAATTTTTTTTGACTTGTAAATATTGTACATATACTAGTCTTGATTATACTTTTTATAAAATAATATCTTTTTATTCAACTTCCTAACCAACCGAATTCAAGTTTTAACGATATCTTTACCTTTTAAAGTAAAATTTTAATTATTTGGTACTTGCAAAAGTCCTGGCTCCCAGCCTAGATTTTGGTGATAACTCAAATCAATCTAAACCCTTATTCACGACCTGCTCACTGAGCTATCGGTTAATAAGTACAACCCCCAGCTTATTGTGTTATGCCAACAATTGGACGGGGGGTGTTGCAATTTATAATTAGTAGGGTTTTTTCTTCTAGTTTAATTAATCTTTTTGGATAATTGTAATTAGCACACAAAAAAGTAGTTATTAACCTTTCGGATAATTTTGTGACAAAAGGTACATTAAAAATTGGAACTGATACTATTAAATTTGGATTTATCGTATCTTATATCTTTCTACTCTATCGGGGCTTTGGTAGTTTCGTATAATAAACTACATATTCTTATCTTAACAATTAAACCTATATTTTCATTTAGATCTTTTGCAAAAGCTCTAAGTACATATGACGAATTTAAATGTTCGTTGGTATTAGAAGCTTGGTAGTCCTCACTTTGATTGCAAGTATTATACTATAATTCTCATTATACTTCTTTTTTTGTTTATTAATAAAAATACGTCCCAACCAGCACTGTTAGTAGTCTCTACGTAGTAGTTACAATCAATGGAACAATTAATGTTTCCGTAAATAAGGACTGTTACGCAATGGGAACGATCCTTCTACCAAGCATTCACCAACATGTGGATTAGTTATTACTAGGGCTGTTAAAAATTTTTCGTGGGGCAGTGGCGTACGCGAAATTAACTAATACGATAAAAAATAAACTGTTACAATTTATAACAATATATGTAAAACCTACCCTCTTAACTAGCTTGATGAACTAGCTTGCTTATCACAAACTGGAGAAGATGTGTAGCCATTTTGCAGCATCAGGTATATTTCTATGGTTGTCTCCATGAGTGATGTTCGCTTTGGTGAAAATACATTCTTATATTTTGAAAACGACCGTTCGACATCTACTGATGTAATACACGCATACGTAAAATAGTCTTTGAACGCACTTAACGGATCTGGGGCTGCACATATTTGTCTTAATTTGGTAAAACCGGTGTCTTTATTTAACACACTTGCGAACTTTTATTTAACGCGGTCATTTGTTGCGTCACCTATAGCGTGTAGCAGTAGATTTACTTCGTCCACTATTTCCAATGACTCCGCTAACGACAACGCACTGTTTTTCTAATTATTTTATGCTTGCATGTAACGGTTTATAGTTCTACGCAATATTTTTTAAAGATATTTCAACGGAAACATCTTCGAATTTTGTCTGGCTTTCCTTAATAGCTGCAGCCTCATCTGGATTGAATTATAGTATCACAGCTTTTATTTGTTGAAAATATTCAGCATAATAAAAAGCTGCCTGCAACCATGTTCCCCAACGTGTAAGAATCGGCTGTGGTGGTTCAGGAATACCGAGACACTTGCTATGAAATGCACGGAGACGTTTAGGAGATTTAAGAAACACTTTTCTTGTACCTGCTATTAATGTATCCACCTCTGGAAAACCTTTACGAATAGTTTCTGCCACAAGATGTAAAGCATGCACTTTACACGTAACATGTATAAACGTACAACCTTGTTCTTGCAAAGAACGGCCTACCGAACGCATTGTCACGGCGCCATCAGTAACAAACATCAACACTTAACTTTTTGACAGTTCAAATTATTCTAACGTCTCCAGCACCACCCTGGTAATTGTTTCGCTAGTACACCGACTTAGTCTTTTGCTAGCTAGTAACAGTGGAACTGTTGATTTAAGAGGGCTCAGTACTCTTACTATAACATTTAAAATAGAATTTCTTTTACAATCTGTTGCCTCATCAACAGATAACCACAGACGTGTATTTTTAAATTCACATTTCATCTTATTTACCATGTCTACGTTTACAGTTGGTAGATAGTTACATAACGTTGTGCGACTTGGTAACTTCACCTGGGCATTGTATTTATTCCAGAACTCTCGAAATGGTTGTTTATTGAGTATGTGCAGCGGAACATCACAGGCAATCAACAGTAATAGTAAATCAAACATAAACTGTGTTGTGGAAGGCATGCCATTTTTTTATTCTTATGGTGTACACTATTTATGTGAAGTCCACAATCACGCTTATCTCAGCTCATCAGATCTTTCTCGCATACTTTACAAATTATTCTAGCACCATCATAGAATAAATCCGGGAATTCACCTATGAATTTATTCACTTTGTCAGCAAATGGCCGTTTTCTACCCCTGCGTACGTCTGCCATGCTTTATTATTAAATTAATATCAACAATACAGTACAACAAATAAAATAGAAACACAAAAACAATATGCAATACGCCCAAGTGACTTAACGTGTACACAACTCGAAAGCTAATAATAGACTGGACTGGAGAAAGAGTTTTGCGATCAAGGTCAATACCGGCATCAGTAAGTACATCTGTACTCTACGACCATGATACACAGAAATGATTTGCAGCTTTAGTTATTACGTAGCAATTACTATTCCGAAACCTTTCCTATTACGTATTGATAACTAGGTTATTACGTATACGGAACATAACCAAGTAATAGAAATGACTAACTTTTGGAACAGCTCTTTAGTAAACTATATTTTGCTCTCTCGTTCGAATTGCAAAATATAATGTATTGCAATCGAACATACTGATTGTGAGTTTGAAAATATGTTCAAGTTAAATTGAATGAATGAAATATATGAGTGTAACCAACCATGATGTTTTTCATTCATGTGTGGAAACTAAAACGACTACTTCTTTTCTGCAAAATATTTTCATGATACTTCTATAAAAAAGACGCACTCTCTAGAAAATAGTTTTTTCGAAAAAAAAAAAATTTTTCAAAAATCGAAAATACTAAATTTTTGATGAAAAACATTCTTTTGTTTTATGTAATATGAAGTAATATTGATCTATCTATTAAATATGTTTGCAAATGAGCATATTCAATAAAAAAATGATTTTCAGAATTATATTTTTATCTGTCAATATGGCGTCATCATTCAGTAATGGAAAAATGGCGAATTTAGTTCGAGCAGCTTTATAACGTCAACGTAGTATTTGTCACTTAATAGGGGTGACATAAACCAAAATTATTTCCGTTCAAAGTTACATTTACCATAAAGTAGCAGATGCGACTAACGTTATAGTTGTTGCTATTTGAAAAATGGTTACGGGAATTGCAACATATTCACTATGACTGGCTGAAAATTCCCACGTACTTTTCGACCCTCACTTTTAAGTTGGTAGAGCTGGCTGATCCGATCTATACTCCATTCATTTCATATGACCATATTAAAATTTTTCTACCTGGGCCCGCGAAGCGACGATTAGTCGACTTTCAACCATGTATAGTTCTCTAGCATATGCGTGTGGTGCATTATATAAATACTAAAAATGTATTTATATAATACCGCACGCCTATGCTAGAAATTTTTATGTACTTATATGAAATAAATTGATTATAAGTAAATATAATTTTATTGTTTGGGATTGGCCATACGTTAACGACTAACTAAACGTCAACAGATGAAAGTGTTATTATTAGCGAAAATCAAACAAATGATTAACTCAGAATTTACTTTGAATATCAAAATTCATTGTGGTGAGAATCTCGATTGGCCAGTTGACACTTTTATTCATATTTTCTATCATCTCATCACTTTCACATGTGTGTACATTTTGTAAATTATTCTTTTGTCTGAATTTCGCGAACTTGTACATTGGGCGAAATTTTAATTAATAACAATTAACGGTAAATCACAAACAATTACAATCAATTACATTCTTTATTTCGACATTTGTCGGTTCTTTATTGCAATGTCCGATTTTCCCGAAAAATTTTCAGACCTGGTTATTTATCAGTTTCAACGAACAAGGGCCGGTTCCCCGTCAATTAAATAATTTGGTAAATTGTTAACTTCCCTTAACTGTAACATAACTATTTTATAAAAGGTCGATGAATGCCGGAAAATCTTTATTGTTGTTTTACTGCTTTTCGACGCCATGTTAGATTAGTTCTGAATGAGGAAGTGTTAACTTAAAAGTTAATATTACTTTATAGTAGGTTTTCAAGGTATACGTAACTTTGTAGTCATTTTTAACTAGTGAGGAGTAGCAGAAATAATTTTAGAATCTCCTCGTTCTCAGAAACAACGTTATTTTTAGTCAAGATATCATTAATAAGTACACAACTTTGGTAACGATGTACAGTTGACATTACTACCAATTCTCACTTTAAAGGTGAAAAAGCTTTAAAGTAATACAGAGTAGTATTTTCGACGTTGCACATAGTGCAGCAGTTACTTGAAAGTGTATTAACTATACAATACCTGAATTCAGTAGAATTTACGTAATTGTTAGTACAGTGAAATACCAAAAGGTGAATTTTAAACTATAGTCGCAAATTTAATGACAGTTATATAATGCTTACTCTATTAAAGTTCCTTTGCGAGTTGTCACTTTGGTGCTAATTGGGGAACGGCATTATTATATTAGTATTTAGTAATTCTGCTTGTACTTGTGATATAAATTTTTCTGCAAACTGATTTCGAAAATTCTTGTTATTCCTAACCAAATAGGAAATGGCTTGTTTTTGACTGCAGCTATTAATTTTGTTCTTATAGTGCTTAAAGGAAGAGACTTTTTGCCTATTGGACAAAAATTTTAGTCCATAATGTCCCAACACCTTGTGAATCATGTAGATCTACACTATTTCCATTAAATCATCTTAATAATAAATTTTTATTTAATTTAGAAAATAGTTGAGAACAAGGTTTTGAAGTTTCCTTGGATAAAATTTTGATGATGAATGTGATTGTCAGTTTTCTATGAATATTTCGGAAATTTTGTATTTATTTCAAATTATTGATTATTTACCAATTTCATAAAATTTCTTTAACGTTCCGTAAAATATAGTTCTTTGCGGAGTAGATCCTGCTGTTGATTTCCCTTGCTACTGCTACTGTTTGACACTCTACAACAAAAGATATATTCACTTCACTTCGTTACATTGATTTGCACTATACTTATTCCTCTTCCCTTCTCCTGGGGTTAAACCCAAACATTTTTACAATATTTCTGGTCTCTAAGTTTTGAATAATTCGAGATCATACCAAATATTTACATCTTAATTCTCAAAAAAGGTTTTTTGAGTTACCTATTTTCTGATTTGGTTGAGATTTGTAGGCGAACTTCAGTGAAAATATTATTTTAACTGAAACTAGAAGTTTATTTCCCACTGTGCAGGTATAATTTTACAATGCACCTTCTTATATTAATATTAGTATCCTTTTATATCCAATAAAATCGCACACATGGCATTTTCCATTTTTTAATCGTCGTAATAACTTCCACATATTTATGTAATCCCCATTACTGGTAAAAATTATTCTAACAATCTAATTAATGAAAATCAAAATAATAAACTTCACAACACTGGCGTATTATTTCTCGATAATTACATCAAAATAAAAAATTAAAATAGTTATTACCTATGGTGTTTAATTTTAATTTTTTTCTAATTATGTTTTTGTTAATGTCCAATGAAACTTTGGAAGAATCTCTAAAACTCAAATTTTAAATGCATTCTTTTATTTTTGTACATCACTGCTAAATTAAAATTAAATGCTTATGAAAATAAACGATACCCAGTGATGATCCTTCAGCTGTGTGTTCCCAGTTCGACTTTCATCATTGGTTTCACCTATTTACAGAATATGGGCTTGTTAAAATTTTTTTCTTTTGCAGATATTTTTTTAAGAATTCGTAATAAAAACATACCTGAAGTGTTTACTAAAAAATCTTTAAAAAATTATATTCAAGAAACTGGTATTTTACTTGTAACTTTTTGGAAACACACAACAGAAAGATCTGTCGTGAGCTACATGTAGGCGTATTTGTCTGCAAACATATTCGTTGCAGCTACACATTCACGGACAAATCTCAACAGACATGGTGGCAGCATTTCTGTTTCTTTCATTCAGTTCTACTGATTCCCGCGTTGTAAAAATAGTAAAAAATGTTATCTAATCACAGGTACATATGCACTTCGAAAGTCAAAGAACAAATGAGATATGCAATTTTATATCCAACGAACAAATCCATTCAAAATAACTACACATGTCGATCTGTTCGCTTCGCTGTCGGTGCTGGTCGTCTTGGACCACGGACAATGAGCAAGACATAGACGCCGAGCGCGTGGATACACACATGCGGATCTCTCCCACGAACACGTCTGTCGAACAGATCCGTCGGGCATATTTGCATGTGAATAGGCCCCTTTAGCTTCAGAAATGTCAATGGATAGTTCGATTATTGTCAATCATGTATTTATAATTATTTGTAATTATATATTTATCAGCAATTGCATAACATAAATCCAAACAAAAAGGTTCCTAGATGATATTAATAATAGATGACAGTCGATATTTACACAAAAAAAGTTGAGGATAGTTTCAAGAAGTTTTAACACATTTGACACATTTATTTACAAAAGTGTCGAGTTTCATTCTATACATATTTCATAAAAGTTACAAAATTTTTGTTAAAGGAAACAGTTGTCGTTACCGTTACTGTTGTTCTTTGATTTATATTACCGATTCTATCTTAGAGGAGCCTAGTTCTAAGGAGAGGAAAGACAAGTTAAAAAGACACATGGAATTACTGGCAATAAACTTTTTCTGCTATCGTTTGGAAAAGTCTTTTATCGCAATATAGTTGGGAAAAGTTGAGTTTACTGTTTTCAACAATTCTGCGCCCACTTCTACATTTTCATGATGTTTCACAAACCGCGAGAGGGAATCTGAGCTCAAGTCATACTCAGTAGATACTATTATGCCGAGCGTACACTCCAGGTTTAAGAATCCTCGTCTCCTTCGTTGACGTGGGAGGTACACACGGACCGATTTAGGATGAATACTTCTGTAAATATTCATCATTTTACGGGTATCTCTGTCTAAGTTTGTCTATCGTTTACTTCACTACTACAAAGGAGTAGAGCAGAATTGAAGAGCAAGCATGTTAGTCACAGACACATTGTTCTTCCCCGAAAGTTCAGAAGATCAAATCTTTCGGAGTTGGTGTCTGTACTTGCCGTGAAAAGAACCCTTTATTTGTTTTACATACTGGATGTGACGTTGTTGTACACCCAGATATATATAGGTCTTTCCGGCATCCAAATGTAGCAGGATGTTTTCATCGGCGAGTTGCACATCTGCAGAGAATTTCCCGCAACGGTCTCTCTATTTCATTCAAGATTTATTATTTCTATTTTTTCTGATTAATATGAGAGAATCTAAAGATAGAATCATAGTTAATATTTGGCTGTTTCAATGATGTCACGACAACCTTCGAAGGCTATGTACATGAATATTTCATTAAAAACGAACCAGTGGCGTTGGAGTTATGGTGGGTTGGTGGCGATAGAATCTTATATAAACAGTTATTTACAACCAAACTGATTTTTGTTTTGCTGATTTAGATGCACCATCTATAAGTAAAATTTTTGCCCCCATTCAGTTTTTTCGTACATCGTACGAGTAAAAATTAAAAAAATTATCGAAATGTCGTGAACACCGTTAGCAGCGAATTTCGTTTATGAATAATTTGAGTTGACTTTGTAAACGTTTTTCTTTAGATACGTCAATTAATTGAAAGATGTGGGATGGGTTTTTACTAAATTCTAACAAGTCAGTTTTTATAATAAAAAATCCAATTAACAGGTAGAAATGTAATTTTATCTTCCTAACATTCAAATAAGCAAAAAATTTTGTTAAAAAAAATCGCAAAAGAAAGGCCAAACAATGTCAAAATATAGGCCAATTTTAGTATTGCCCTCAGCCTCAAGAATCATTGAACTGGACATAAAAGAGCAGATTGTCAGCTATATAAATATGAAGAAAATATTGACAGCTACACAGTTCGGATGTCGGGAAAGTCGCAACACAACTGATGTAATATATTCTTTAATTAAGAATATAAACAACTGTCTAGAATCAAAATGTCATCCACTTTGTATATTCTGTGACATTACCAAAGCATTCGACTAATGATCGATCATCAATATTTGCTAGAAAAATTATTTTTTTATGGTTTTATGGGTGGATCTTATGGTTGGTTCCAGTCTTATCTACATAGTCGAAAAATGTATGTGGAGTTAAAAGATATTGTCGATAATGTGTTAGTGCCAGTAAGAACTGATTGGAAAATGATGAAATGTGGGGGTTATTTCTTGGCCCTGTGCTCTTTCTAATTTATCTTAATGACCTCGTTGACAACTTTTCAATGGTTCAGTTTTCCTTATTTGTTGATGACACCAGTTTTCTTTTCAAAAATCCGTCACCGGAATGCACCGAAATATTAAATAAATTAAACGACGGGTTCTCTGCAAATAAGTTAATACTGAACCTGTCAAAAACCCATAGTAACATAATTCATCCCGGTTACAATTATACCCAACAGGATATCCATCTTAATCATGGCACTATCTCATCCGTGGAAGATGTCAAATTCTTAGGGGTGTATCTATATGAGAGTCTTAAATGGAAGCGGCAGCTGGTGGAACTCAACAATAGACTATCTAGTGCTGTATATGTAATATTGATTATAAGGAATAATGTCGGTTTACAAACATCGGTAATTGTATATTACGCTTATTTCCAAAGCATTCTGCAGTACGGGATCGAGTTTTGGGGAGATTCTACCGGTGTAGCTGCTACATTTAGGATACGAAAAAGGCTATCAGATCAATATGTCGTTTAAGACCTAGAGATTCATGTAGAGAACATTTTAAAAAAATTACGAATAATGACATAGGTTAATTTATATGTATTCAGAGTATCCATAATTATATTTCGAAATAAAACTAGTTTAATTAAACATTCAGATATCCACAATTATGACACACGACAAAATAATCTATACCTGTTACCACAACTGTAACAAGAAATAGCACATTCTACAACGGCAATAAAATAATTAATCACCTACCATCTGATGTTAAAAACATCACTACGTTATATATAAACTTTTCAACGAATAAAAATATTATTACTAGACTAACTCGATTTAGGCGTAAGTTGAGCCACCTCCTGTTAAATAAAGTTTTTTATACCTTAGAGGAATATTTCACTTTTTATTTTTAAATTTGCTAATAATTAATAAAACTACCTATACTTATCTAAATTCTGTATTTTATGATTGTATATTATTTGAAATTAATTAATTGCACTATTTTATGGTATAATTATTACATGTATCTTATTTAGTTTTTTGTGTTTCTTAATATTTTCAAATATTTTATTTCAATTAATTTATGTTAATAAATTACTTACTTACTTACTACTTACTGAAAGTAGTTGACAGTGATGTACGATGTGCAATAATTGACACTTAAGTAAGTAAGTAATACATTTTTGAATTAGATTTTTTAGCCATTTCTTAATTATAAATGAATATTCAAATTATGAACTGGCTGATGCATTTAATTCATGGTGTAGCTGATGGAAATAGGCGTGAGGCAGCTACATTATACCAGGAACGTTTCTCGTATCGGTGGTAACCTCAACATGATATTTTCTGCAGGGTTCACCTCCTTTTACTAGAAATTGGGTATCTAAATAATGGTAGAATTAGAGAAAGTAGAGCATCGAGTTTCGAAGAGAAGATATTGGAGCAAATAGTAGAAAATCCATCGACCAGTATCCGTGCCATAGTTCACACATTCGTTGTTGCTCATTCTTCGGTTTGGAGGAAACTCAAAGAACATCAACACTGTTCGTACCACATTCAAAAGTACAAAGTCTAGAATTTCAGGACTTTGCAGGTCGAGTTAAATATTGTGCTTGAATTGTGATCAATCTGATGCCACGCCATTTTTTGCTGTGTGATGATTTTTGATGAATTTTTTTCGCTAGAGATGGTCTGTCCAATATGCATATATATCTGGCACTGTGAGAAACTTCATGCTCATTTGATTAATGATCACCCAGCTGCGTTTTTTCGTCAATATCTGGAATAGGAATTGTTGATGAAGATTTAATCGGACCCCACATTTTTCCACCGTGCCTCAATGGTCAAATCTATCTTGAATTTCTTCAAATTTTGCTGGATAATATTCCTCCGAATATTCGAGCTCGAGTGATATTTTAGCTTCGGCTCAAGCCTGAACCCACCCAAATGAGATGGATGGATTGGACAAGGTGTTATTTTTTCCTGGCCTCCACGGTCACCAGATATGACGCCCCTTGATTACTTTTTGTGGGGACATGTAAAAAATAAAGTTTACGATACACCGGTGGCTGATTGGGATGATCTAGTCCTTCGATTTTAGCCGCATTTGAAGAAGTACGGCTGGAATTTTTGCCAGGGTACGCCAGTCAATGATAGATAGTATAAAGTCTGTATTGAAGCAGGTGATAGACAATTTGAACACGTTTATAAATTGTTAAAAAAATTCCAGTTCCGTTGTGATTTTTAATAACATAATAAATTGTTATCATTCTCTGAATTATCAATTTTTCACATTAAGCCCCCTTTACCTTTACAGGCATTTACTGTAGTCGCTGAGCAGTAATTTAGAACAAAATAATCCTAGATTAGCTGCTAACGGTACTCATAACATTCCCATTCCAAATTCCAAATTAAATGTTTTTATTGCTTATTGAAACATTTCTAATTATTTAGAACTACTTAAAATAAAATATATAATATTCTAAAAATATAACACATATACTATTACAACATAGGGTAAAGATAACATAAAATTATAACAATTTTAAACCGCTGGCTGCAGCGAAAGTCCCGCATGCGCTGGGTGTATCTACTCCAGTAGTCGATGTTTTGGTCTTATGCTGCTAGTTTTCGCTCTTTTTAGTTTAGTGTGGTGGTAGACACTCTCCTGTAACATGTTAGTGCATTTTAATTTAATTTGTCATCGACTTGTATTAATTGGGATAGTCACGTGTTCTATAAAAAGGTTATTCTAGTCATACAGGAAAAATGTGTTAAAAAATCTGTTTAAAATAATTTTGCACAGTTTTTATGTAGGCAAGAGGAAGGCTAGAGGAAACATGGCTAATTTGGGAATTAGGTTGGGGTGGATTACAGAGCAAGGGGTGAAGTGAGATGCTTGTTTGTCGTTGTCAGTAAATTATTGTTGTTAGTCGACGTCACGGACAGGGGTAGGTTTTCACGTAGAAGTCGGTGTGTATGTGTATAATTAAGGTATGTGTGCGTATGTCTGTTAGATGTCTAGGTAGTACTGAGTGCTGTATGTTAGTTTACAGGATTTTTTGTGAAATGTCCGTTATGCGGTCTCGTATTAGTTGTTAGCCATTCTGTATAACTTGTTTATGTTTATGTAACGGTTTGCGTTTATAAATAGTATCAGTAGTTTATTTTGTATTGGGTGTCCGACATGCGGTTCCAGATGACGCAACCGTATGTCATTGTCGGTCTAATTATCGTTTTGTATAAGAATAATTTATTTTTAATGTTAAGTAATATCATGTATGATTTGTTAATTGTCTTGGTTATGTACGCTCTTTTTCTAGTCGATGTTCTTGTTATTTATTTTAAGTGGTGTGAATATTTTAATATTGGTAAATTTTTTCATGAAAGTTATTGTCTCTTTAATCGTAATTTTCCAGTTATTGTAGTATTTCAGTAAAATATCTAGGTGGTAACGTAAATTAGTTGTGGTAGTCTGGGGGTAGGAGGATTGTGAGTATTTTGTCGAGTCGTCAGAGTACATGATTGTTTTGTCAGGGGGTGGGGGGGAAGATCTGCTAGGTATAAATTAAAAAGTGTGGAAGAAAGCACCGTGCCTTTCGGCACGCCCGCCCTTATGTCATATGTGTCAGAGTTAGTATTATTTATTCTTACTACAAATACTCTGTTAGAGATGTAAGACTTTAGAAGTGTGTCGAAATATAGAGGTGGATTGTGTATAATATTTAGTTTGTGCAGGAGATCCCAATGCCAAATCATGTCAAAGGCTTTTTCTATGTCTAGTAAAATCATTTTGGTGTTATATTTTTTATTAAAGCCACTGATCACATCGTGCAACTCTCTGCAAAGCAACAGAGTGGTACTGTGACCTCCACTAAAGCCAAATTGCAAATTAGGTATAAATTTGTTTCTTGTTTATTATTTAGTTTATGTTTTTAAGAATTATATTTTCTGCTATTTTTTTTGAGCATATTTAATAAGGAAATAGATCTATAACTCTTTGGTAGTGTGGGGGTCTTTACCTGGCCTTAGAAAAAGGTAATTATTGCGATTTTCCAAGCTGTTGGAAAATACCGTAACCGAATCAACAAATTTATAATATGGGTAATTTTGACGAGGGATTTTTGTGGAAGCTTTTTATATAGGATGTTGGGTATTGTATCAGGTCTGGGAGCTTTTAAGTTGGGTAGGGTTTTTATTATACTTTTTAATTCTGGGGTAAAGTTATGAGTTTGGTATATTTACGTGGTGGGATGGGCATGTAGGCGGGGATATTAGTTGCTTGTCTGACAGTGTCTTCTTGTTGTTCTGTGTCGTTTGGTTTTGTCCTATAGGTCTGATGGAGGTGGCGTGCAAGTACGTCAGCTTTTTTTTGTCTGTAAGTGCAGTATGTCCATTCGCTATGAGTGCCGGCATGTGGGTATTATCTCATCTTGGTAATGTAGTCATTGTCTATAGTCTTTGACAGTAAGTTTAGTCACTTTGTCATTACAGCTCTTGTTACGAAAGTCGGTTAATTTGTCGGTGATATTCTTTTGTAGGTCGGTTAGTCGTCGTTTGCCAATTCTTCCTTTGAATTTTTGCCATTTGTCGCGTATTCTGTTTTTAAATTTAATTCCTTTTTTATTTCGTCAGCTATTGTTTCCTGTCTAGGTCCTTGTTTTATTTATTTTGTTGTTTTGTTTCGTGCCGTATGTATGTTCTTAGTACGTCATTCTATTTCTTTGTCTCGGTCCTCGTTCGTGTTTATATTATTATTTATGATTGTGAAGTCGTTCATAAATCTTTTGCATTTATCCCAGTCTATTGTTTTATAGTTATATATTTTCCTAGTAATTTCATCTCTTCCGGTGTCTTGTAGTTGAAATGTAACAGGGTTGTGGTGGGAGTTAAGTTCGTGACATGAAATCGGGTTAATGTCATATCGATAATTTTTATTTAAATTTATGTCTATGTACGTCGAGGTTGTGTTGGGATAGTGGTAGGTGTATTCGTCGATGCGATCGCAATATCTCCCTGCAGTGCATAGTCGTTCACGACCGACGGTACCATTTGCATTGCCTCGTTTGTTCTTCCCCACACAACGTGATTGACATTGAGGTATCCTACAAGCAATATTTTATTAGTAGTGAAAAGGATATTGAGGTCATTTTCCGTGATTATACTTCTTGGGGGGTTATATGCAGTCGTCAGAATAGTGCGTGTCTCCCAGTTGTATACCAATAGTTTCAATATTTATGTTTGATTACGGTATTGGGATGTAGGGGATGTCCTTCTTCACCGGGATAGCCACGCCTCCACCTCTTCATGAATTTCTTTGGACCTGCAAATGAAATACAGATTAATTTTATGTTTATGCTGGTTTTTTAGATTAGTTTTCATGAGAAAAGCTATATCAATATTGTTTTTTACTAAAAATTATCGAATTCATTGGCTTTTTTAAAATGCCATTACAATTCTACAAAAAGGCAGTTAATAAATAATTTGAAATTTGGGCAAAATCTTTTCTGTGAATTTCTGCAAGGTCATAATGGCCTGTATAGGTTCTTTAACATCTCTTAACATTTTATTAAGCTCACGTATGGTCATAATGGTTTGTTTTATGATTTTAAGTTGTTTAATTTCGTGAGTTAATATGTTGAAGTCGTTCAATTCTATGTCGGTAGTTTGTAATTATTGTCGGTCATCTATTGCTATTTTTGTTGTGTTATAGGGGTTGCTTCGTTGATTCTTTCTTGGTTTTTCTATTCTTCACTTATTCTTCTTTCTTGTTGTTCTTTTCTTATTTTTCATTGCTCCCATATGTTATTAGTTGGGACGGATGCGGGTACAAATCTAGCTTCTTCTTGCATGTTTTCATTGTTTTGTCTTATTCTCATTCTAATGAATTTTTTACCTTTTATTCGTAAATGGTACGATGTACGAAGAAACCGGAAGAGGAACAAAAGTTTTAGTTAAAGATAGTGCATTTAAATCAACAAAAATCCGTTCAACTGTAAATAATTTCTTTATATATGATTCTATCACCCCAATCCGCCCTAACACCGACGCCACTGATTAGTTGTTGGTAAAAATTTTCGTGTACGTAGCTACTATGAAAATAATTCCCTGCTTAGGAAGCATTTTAGGAAAAAATAAACTTCCTGCTTTTTTTTTTTTTTTGATGAGAGGAATCACCACGCAAAGTTTGTCGTACATCACTGAAACACTCTATATTTATTGATCATAGTTAATTTTATTGTGTTACGATTTATATTCGGTATCTCTTGTAAATTAAGCAAATACATGATTCAGGACATTGCAAGTTAATATAAAAGAAGATATGCATCAAATTCTCGATTGAATAATCAAGTGATATTCCATTAGGCGATAACAATTACAATAAAATAGAATGAAATCTTATTATAAGTCGTTCCTGACATTGTATTATTAATCATTTCGCATCAACAAATTAAATAATCCCTCAAAGAATTTGCTGTGTAAAATATTGTCTAAATTAATTGTCAAAACTGATTTCAATTAAGTTTGATTTAAAGAGAGAAATGGATGCTTTATTAAATTTCTGTAAAGATATTATGAACGTTATTTAACTCCACAAAGGAATTTGGCATGCTACTATTATATCTCGGCCAAAAACAAAAACCTTTAATATTTGCTTTATCAATTTTAATTACTTTGGGGTCATAAAATATCATTTTACTTTGTGACACGTTATTATTATTTTTTTTTAACCTAAGAGGATTCATCGTCTGTCTTGTAGTTCTATGCGTATCAAAAGTATCTAAGTAGGAAGTTAATTAAAAACTAACTTATACATTTTTTAAATATTCTGTATTACACAGAGTGAAGCAAATTAATTGAACACCATTGCTAACTCAGTTATTGTTGAAACTAGGTTAAATTATCACCATCGAGTTATCGAGTTATTTCCAAAACAAATATTTTTTTAATTATATCTTTAAATCATCAATGTAAAATCAATTTCTAAACAAAAAAGTTATTAACTATAAACTGTTTTAAACCCTTTAGAAACAAAAAATACACCTTACTGTTAATTATTGTTCTAATGTGTCATAATAATTACTGTACTTGTTAGTTACTGTCAATCTCAGTTTTATCGTAACGAAAATGCCTCTTTCGGAAATTGAAAAATCTGATATGCTGGAAACATATTTGATTTGTCAGAAAAATTCCCAAAAAGCATCTCAACTTTACAATGAATTAATTATTTCCTAGCAGTAAAGTACCAAGCCAGAGTTATTTTTTAAAGCTCTATCGAAGATTCAGAAGTAATGAAAGTCTTTCTGAAAGAAAAGAACAAAGAAGACTTACAACGTATTAGAAGAAATTGAAGTTAGATACCTTTTTGGCATATTTTGAAGCCCGCCTGAATAGGTTCATAAGAGATAACATGTCTAAAGAAACTGACATTACTTATATTAATACTATTAACTTTTCGCCAAACATAACCCTCCTGGATTTTTAATTTTGGGGACATGTAAGAAATGAAGTTTACAAAATGAGATATAACAAGCTAAACGAACTACAGAATTGGAATTAGAAATATAATATCTTCTACTATCCAGCCGGTGAAGGAAGGCCTGCGCGACAAGGAAGAGTACTGCCGATAAATCGCCAGCTTTCTGCTAAATCATATTCTATGAATATAATATCTCTCCCAATGATTAGGTGCGGATCCAAACGATCATAAAAATTTGCCTAACACTAATTCGTTTATTTCATTTACGCTTAATTGTGAAAGAAATGCAGAAATCACATTCTTGCCGCGGATCTTCTTTCTCCGACTAGACAGCATTAATGGCGGAACTGTTTAAGACAACACGTAGCGTTTTGGAAAGAGCTCAAAAAATGCCTCTTATCGCTAATGAAAAAATGCATTTGGGGAGATGTAAAAATAGGACTACTTAACGACGATACAAACACAATATCATTAACAAAAATTGAAGTGGTAACAGATATATTATAATTACTTCTTCTCGCTATTTTAGATAATTAAGTCAAGATATTAACAAAACCTAGTTTAGTTGAAAGTTATATTTATTTAAAAAAAACAACAACAAAATGAGACTCTGGTTCCCTGGGCAGGGAAGCTAGTAATTACTCGATAACTTTTCAAAGTATGCTTAATATTATACAATAAAAGATTCGTCGGCAATTTACAACTTAAAACTAAACTTTGTCTACTTACGTAACAAGTCTTGTTAGGCGCCACCTTTTTTTAAGTGTTTTTATGTTACCAAAGTTCTAGCTAATCAAAACACTGGTTACCATTTAAAAAAAGGAGAAAACGGGTAACTACGTCCATCCATATTTTCTGGTGATAATTCTTAACGTTAACAGCAGGAAAGTTAAATAACTTTCAAAGTGCAAAAGCATAAATCGATTTGCAAATCTTTTAATTCTAATTATTTGTCGCTACTTGGCAGCATCGCCAGCTGACACCGGCAAACTGCCTCTTTTCCTAAGTACTAGTTATAATTGAAATAAGAAGGCTTCACCAGGGGTTGGCTCATCATGCATTTTTAGTTCTTTGTTATTAAACTGCAAAACTCCAAGATAACATCTCAACTCAAGCTCGGAATAAGGTAAGGTAATGTGTCCATACCAGGGCACGGTCATAAGTTACCATCTTCAACGGCTCTAACTCGTTTAATTTACAGATACAAAAACGTAGCAACAATTTATCCAGAGCACCTCTCTAGACGATCGCTCCGCTTCATCTGTCTTTTCACGCTCAATCACACACACAAAAACATCGCCCATCGACGCGCGCATTAGTTGCGACGTATCTCTCACAATCACAGCGTTCAGTAGCGCCACTATAAGTGGTAATGCAATAGTTTTTTAACGAAATCATTCTAAGTGGATCTGGAGCTTAACGTATGATGCAAAACAGTCGATTTAACCAATAACGAATGTGGTACAAATTATTAATTAAAAACCGACCGTTACAGTATTATTAACAAAACTTAATACACTATGCACAAAAAGTTAAGAATAATGAAAAAATCACACTTGAATACATCCATGTAATTTTTTTCCGTGTGTATGCTTCTGCATGGTTTTTAGGTGTCCATAGTAAAAGAGTTATATCGTCTCTTTTTCATTGTACGCTTGTTTTTTCTAATTTTCGAAGACACAATTAATTGTCACTACGTCATTTTTTTTTCTGAAAATATCACCATACTGCAGAATATTTAGAATATTATTTCTCTGAATTTTTTCTCTAAAACGAAATGTTGGCACTATAACTAAAAAAAGCAATTATAAACTCTCTCTCTGGTTGACCTCTAATGAAACAGATTGATTAATATCGTATGTCTATACAGTGTATATCAAATTGAATGTTGTTTTCTTATAGGTGTCATTTTGGTCACTTATTAATAGCACTTTTTATGTGCTTTTCAAATATGTATGACAACCTCAAAAAATTCTATGATGAGGCAGCAATAAATTAGAGAAAACAGGTTTTCTATAATAATGTTATGAACAGAATTGGTACTTGTTATTAAAATTTTACCATGCAGGAATTCAAGTAAATAAGAAATGGAGCATTTTTTATGGAGGAAATACGAAATAAATAAATTTTAAAAACAAGATTTTGCGAAGAGGAGACGCTAATAATTAGAATAGAAGTAAATAAGAAATTTCTAATATGAATTTCGCTTATTAATCGTTTCTTGTAATTTTGTTAGTTTTCCAAAATTTTAATATTATCGAATTGAAAATTGTGATTTAACTCGAAATGCTGTGTGGCAACCTCTCTTGCCGCACACTTTCTCTTTTTTGTTAGTATGTCTTGCATTACACGAGTATTTATGTTCATTAATCCAAGTTTTTAACAGGTGTATTGTTTCTCTAATAATATACTGCCCCACAACTGCAAGGAATTTTATATACTAAATTTGATTTATACCAAAAAAAAAGATTAATAAGCGAAATAATACTTATCAACAGACACAGTAATACTGTCAATAAAAAAAAACGGACACCGAATATTTGAGTAGAATTTATAACAACCTAATAGAAAAATATATAAAATTATAGCCCTCCCTGTATACATAAATGAACACCAAATTGATTATTTATTTTAAATTTTAATTTGCAAACATATTTTTTTACTGACTTCTGTAATGATATAAATAATAACGTTTTTTACAGAACGAATTTTTATTATGCTTTTTTTCAGTTTCTTTGATAAATATCATTTAATGGTCAAATCTTTATACATACAGAAAATTGTTTCTGTACACTGACTACACTGAAATATTTGTCCTGGAATTCTACAGGGTGACCATTAAAAAAAAGTACAATGCATAGTACCACACGGTAGAGGAGCCTAAAAAAATTAAAAAAGTTCGTATATACTTATGTCCCAATTCCCTTCGTTCTCGAGATAGAGCGTGTTAAAAAATTTTTAAACATATTATTTTTTTTCTTATTCTCAACTTCCTTTCGTTTTTTTTTTCAACGTTTTTCCACAATGTAAAATTTTCTTTCGATTTAATTTAATAAAAAATCCATGTTCTCTTAAATAACTAATGAACGCAATGAAACAATAGAAACCAATAATACTTTTATGAATTATGGTCAATTAGAACAAACAGAAATATTAACATTAATATTAACAAAAATAATAATATATAGATACAAATAATAGTAAAGTGTAACTTTAAAGAAGGTATTCAAATTGTCGGTCTTCTTCTTGAATACATATTTGTAATCTTCTCAGTATCGATTGGCGACATTCCTGAAATATCCCGGGATTATTACGAAATCTATCAGCAGCTTCAATAACTTTGTTCCATAAATGCTCTTCATTGTTTATTTCTTCGGAATATACTTCATTTTTCATAAACTCCCAAAATGAAAAATCGAGGGAAGTGAGGTCGGGACTTCGTGCCGGCCATGGAATAGGTCCATCATGGCCAATTCACCTATTTCCAAATCTTCTATTTAAAAATTCTCTTGCTGTTCAGGAGAAATGAGCTGGCGCACCGTCATGCATGTAGTACATTCTTCTAATAATATTTAATGGTACATCCTCTAACAAAGTGTTAAGTTCATCCCACAAGAAATTTCGATATAGTTCACCTGTCAAACGATTGGGCATCCGAAATGGCCCAATTAGGAAATTGTCAATTATACCTGCCCCACACATTAATAGAAAAACCGTATTGCTGGTTTCTTATGATGGTTGGATGAAGATTTTCGTCACTCCAATAGTGCATGTTATGCATATTTAGAATACCATCGTGACTAAAACCCGCTTCATCAGTAAACAAAATTAAAAAAGGAAACTTGCATCGTGATTTTGCAGCCACTCGCAGTATTGTATATGGTGTAAATAATCTGTTTCTAGTAAGTGATGAACTTTTTGCAAATGGAAGGGACAAAGAAGCTGGTCTTTAAGAACTTGTCTGACTGACTCACGGCAGACAGTTCGTAGAGTTGTACTTATTTTTCTTGTACTTATGCCCGGATAATTTTCTACCCCTCGCAAAATATTTTCTTCGTTGTTAAAGGTACGATGAGTTCTTCGCCTGCCACTGTCAACTTTTGCTTTTTAAAAGCGCCCATCTTCTCCCAATCGCCGATGAACGCCAATAAATGTTCTCACATTAGGAACCTGTCGTGTAGGATATTTTTCTCGGTAGATTCGCTGATCTACATTAGAATTTGATTGAGCTTCACCATAACACATAATCATGTCTCTGTACAAAAGTATATTGAACCATTTTGAGCAGAAAGAAGCGACAATCTAAACAATAAATCTGATTAGAAAATTACCGAATTTAGCTGATAAATTATTACAATTTCTGTTTGACACTTGTCATGGATTTCTTTTTGTTTTATAGCCAACTGCGCACAAACATTATTGAACTATTTAAAAAAGATGTTCATATTCTAATGACTCGAAACTACCGAAGTTAGGTCAACAGAAAATTTTTCATTGTGAAAAAACGTTGAAAAAAAAAACGAAAAAAATTGAGAAATAAGAAAAAAAAATACGTTTAGAAAATTGTTAACAAGCTCTATCTCGAAAACGAAAAAAATTGGGACATAAGTGTATACGAACTTTTTTCATTTTTTTAGGCTGCTCTACCATGTGGTACTATGCATTGTACTTTTTTCATGGTCATCTGTATATGTTACGCTATTTTATTTTTTATTTCTTTACAATTTTTAACGATGATGATTTTGTTGGCAAAAACCAAATACTTCATTGGGTAATGTTGTTAATTTTTATAAAATTCTAAATATTGTAGTTGTTATTATATATTTTTAATGTTTTCACATTTGTTGTTAACTTTTGTTTATTGATATATGTAGATGCGATTAGGGTATTCATGACATTTTAAAAATTGTTCTCAAAATGTTAGCATTTTTATTTTTTTTAAATATATTTTTATCTATTAGATTTGCTAAATTATATAGAAAATATTTGTTATTTTTGTAGTTCTGAAGAATTGTAACGAAATTGCAAGCCATTTCATTCCAGTTTGTTGTTGTTCCACGATGAATTAAGTTTCTACCAGTCTCGTACAGATGGCGCCACTGATTTCTACTGGAACAATTGGTTTGGTAGATTTTTGTGCTTATAAAAAATGCCTAAATATCTATTCATCTTTATTGCTCATACTGTACTCTCAAATGTCTGTCTCTTTCCAAACTATAATCGAGTTTAGGTAGCAGAATACTACGATGCTACTTGCTTCTTACTAGGGCAGCCAGAGACAGTGGTGGTCTCTGGTGCCGCGTTCTGATGGAAACCATCTCTAGTTCTGCGGTCTGGTAAGATTTATATGTTTTCTGGTATTATCTTGTGATTTTATACTCATCATTATTTAAAAAGTTGCTATATTGATTTAAAGTACCTTTGAGGTAATTTTCATAATAATATTGTACCGTAATTATCTTAATTTACGCCTTGGGCGAATTTGCTTTTCGGTGATCAGTTCACCTTGGTTGTTCTGTGGAACAGCCATCATTGATATTGATTAGTATCAATTTATTGTGCCTTGCTGGCAATTTATCTAATATCCCTTTGATATTGTAATAATTTCGTGTGTTAATTTAAACTAACTTTCGGTTATTGTAAATTTTAGATTTACTCGGTAACGGATGTCGCCATTTTGTATCGTAGTTAGTTGTTTTCTGTCTTTGTATCTCGATGTTTTAGGTCACTTAGCTACGTTGGTAGCGCTCTAAACATTGGTGACTGGTGACATTTGGAGATTGGTACACCTGGTTGGACCAAACGTATTTGTTTATAACCTTTGTGAAAATTATCTAATTTGGTGCATTTGTTTTGTGGTGGATTATTTTATACCAGTGAATATATTTATCAACCAGATCTCAGAAACGTAAGGTTTTTCTAAATTTAAAATATCGAATGCTTACTTGAACTTTTACTTAGTATTTAATCATGAACGCTGCTCTAGTGGAGCTTTGCCTAGTTTTCTGGCAAAGATACCTGCCTAGTTATCTGGCACTTGATTAACTTTTAATTATCTAAAGTAAACATATAGTCAAGTATATATATCTTTATTTAACTTTATCTGCTATTCATTAGAACCTCTCTCCGATGAACCAATAAATGATTTATTTTAACGTTACCTTTAATTTGAAAAACTCTCATATTGTTTTATATTTAGCAAATATTTATTTACGTTATCTTTCTAGTTGTCTGTCTGTATACAGACATTCTAAATTCAATTTTCTTGAAGATTAACTTCTTTTACTGAAAAAAATATCTTAACATGTAGGGAATACCTATTTCACTTTGTTTATTATCGTAGCTACACCTAGTTTATTTGTTGGACTAGTATTTTGTCTATTTAACGTCACTTTTATTGATACTTAAGTTAGTTGAAGTCTTCAACTTCCTAAAATATTGTAGGACACCGATCCTAGTTTGTTTAGTTTGCAATTTACTCTGTAAATTTGTATTAACTCATATTTTGTCTACGTAGCTGGACAATTCAAACGTCACAGCTTTTAACTTTGTTTTGCCTATAATACTGATCTCATAAAACTCTCCCCTTTTTATGTTAATACCTGGACCAAGAGAAGAGGATAACTGGTGGATCGAACTGATCATTATATACTGGGTGGAGCAGGAAAATTATATTTTATACAACTGGCATTTTTTCTCAAGGGTAACTGCAGTACTGACAGTGGTGAGTCAATTGACACCGAACCCATTAAGAGCCTAGCCGTTGGTGGATTCTTCGCTGGACTAACCCATTGGAAGTTACGTAAGATCTTCGTCCCCAGTAAACATTTACATTTGGTCAGAAGAAATTTGTGAGAGATCAGGCATTTCATTTTTCTTTCTCTTTCAATTACATATTTTTTTTGTGGGGTTACCTAATTGTTGGTCTTCAACCACGTAAATTTTTATTGACATGTAAATATTGTACATATACTAAAGTCTTGATTATACTTTTTATAAAATAATATCTTTTTATTCAACTTCCTTACCAACCGAATTCAAGTTTTATCGTTATCTTTACCTTTTAAAATAAAATTTTAATTATTTGGTACTTGCAAAAGTCCTGGCGCCCAGCCTAGATTTTGGTGATAACTCAAATCAATCGAAGCCCTTATTCACGACCTGCTCACTGAGCTACCGGTTCATAAGTACAACCCCCAGCTTATTGTGTTATGCCAACAATTGGACGGGGGGTGTTGCAGAATACAATAATAAATATTGTCGAAACGTCGACTTAATGAGAAATTGAGGTTTTCTTACTTTTTTATTTAATTTAGTTCAAACAAAAAATATCATCATAATCGCTAAGAGCAGTAAATTATAATGTGTGTTTAAATTAAAGCTAAGTTTGTCAATAAGTTGTTTTTCTTAAGTCTCTTTCTGTCTAAGTACATAAATGTGACCATAAAATCATTAAAAATCAACGTATTTTAATATTTTCATTTTTAATATTATACAGGAAATGCAAAAATTCTTTGTCTAAATAAAAATAATAGTGGCTTACTTGTGAAAAAACAGTTTTTATCATTTATCGGTACCTAGACTCAATTATTTTTGAAGCTGTGATACATTTTTAAAGAAACTCATAAAATGCGCTATTTAACTATTGAAAATTCCAAGATGGCGCCTATAATGAATACAAAAGTTAGTGTGCCTAGCTTGAAAACAAGTGAAGAAAGAAAAATTTTGCTATCACTGTTAGACGAGTTTTCAAAAAGTGTTCTAGTAATCTACAAGTTTCCAACCTGTATAAATAATAATTAAGAAGCAACCTCAGTATATAAAAAATTACTCAAAAACTAAAAGTGCTGCATAAAATTTTAAAACAGCTTCGAAGTGGCCATAAAAATTTGTAGAACTTTCCCTGTTTGACCATCCTTCTATCTCTGTTAATAAGAGAGAAAGCAATACATCTACCCTCAACTTAGGACACACTGCACATGAAATTTTATATCGATTTCTTAAATAGTTGAATGCTAGAGCGCAGACAAACAGACTGAAATCATAGCGAGAGTAATTATTTTTAGGATATCAGGCAAATATTTTCATGATTACTACTATAATTCATTAATCGCAAAAGAGAGTAAAAGATGTCAACTGCAATAGGGACAAAATCGGATATCAGCCCTCCTAGCCCAAAGAATTTAAGTAAACAGCGTATGAACTAAATTAAATATTGATTCCAGAGGTTTTTCTCTCATCGTTGATTGAAAGCTTTTACTTTGTTCCATATACAGAAAATTTACTGTATTTTTATGACAAGGGAAAGCTGCTGTCAATATTATTTATATGCGAATAACTCAGCTTCATTAATCTACACGAAGAGTCAATTTTGATAAACTGGTCTTTTGAGCCGTTCTATACTTTGATCTGCTCACTGAATGAAAAAAGCTGTTAAGAAAATTACGGACCCCCCATTTATTGCTAGCAAGATTTAATTAAATTGGGTATGTATGTACGGGAGTAATGGTTATGTGGAAAAAAAGCTCACATACGTTTTATAACTGACCATTAAAGTGCATCGGTGTACATTTTCTAGGATGTGACGTTTATGTTGATGTTATTTTATTTTAATAATAAAATATAGAGTAAATGAACATTTATTTTTACTATGTTGTAAAAGGGTGTTTATAACAGGATTCCGTTTTTAAATAAAATTTAGTACCTAGCAAAATGGAACTAGCTCATATCTAATGTAATGTCTGTTGTATAAAATATATTTTGCATCAAATAAAACTTTTTCTTTATCGCTTTCAGTTTACTACCGCAGTTAAATGAAAGTACTCAAATAAAATTTATCCTGGAATATAAAAACGTATTTAAAAATATATGTATGTGCTTTATAAATATTGCATATTTATATACTTTTATGACGGGAGTCTAGGATTGTTTACCAGAATTATACGAAACAGAACTTCTGCATTTTTAAAATTTTTTTCCAGAGTGAAAAAGTGAAAATTAATTCACTTGGAAAAGTTATTTATGAATATTATCCAAATGTCTGTCCTTGTAGACCTCAACTTAAAGTCAAGATATGAAATTTTCGATAACACTCAAAAAAAATGTTGACCTGTTGGATATTTCTTTAATGTTCACTTTCAACACGTTAATATTAGCGAAAGCTTCTTTGTAAATTTCGGATTTTAAATAATTTCATAAGAAAAAAATCCATGGAGATTAAGCCCAGGCGTCTCGGTGGCTAATTAATGTCTCCTTGTTTGTAGATTTTTTTTCGGAAAACTGCCCTATCTACTTTCATAAAAGCATTGGCAATTGTTCTATCTTGTTGGTGACAGGATTCGTTATTGAAACCATCAAAGTCTTGAAGTTGAGGTCTTAAAAATTCTCCAGCATTTCTCTACATCTGAAAGAACTAATGAAGCTGATCTTTATTGAACATCTTCTTTTGGCTTTAGTTAACCATGTGATTGAAATTAAGTAACTGGTTGAGGAAACGCGTGGAAATATAACGTTTATTTATTGACAAAAATTGTACACTAGTCAAACTTGAAATAATAAAAGATTTTTTCATAAAAAAAAACCACTTAATCCATTTCATTTACATTTTTATCCGCGGCTTGCAAAAATTAATCTACGTGTTCAATTTTTTTGGTGATTTCTAAGATTATACAATGTATTTGATCTAAAACGTACTAAGTTTGTGGAGGTTATTCAAACAATTGAGAAAACCACAACGTATTTAACGTAAAACCGCATCACAGATACAGATTCTATTTTTTTAATAGAAGATATAGTGCAATTGCATTTTTAAATTGTGTTTACTAAGGAATAATTATATTGATTACACTTTTGATAAAGGAAAAGGCTCTTTCGAGATTGTATATTCTGGGAATGTGTAAATAAAATAAATATTTGTACAAACTTTATAAATATGTGAAAATTTAATTCGCTTTATGTACAGAGTGTGGCAATAGTGCGTCCGACTTCGATATGTCGAGTTCTATGATAGCTAAAAACTTGATTTAAAGACATAAATAAACTAGACCGGAAATTGTTTTCGAAAATACAGGGTGAGTCAAGATGATTCTACAGGGTCAAGTAAAATTTTTTTAAAATGGAATGTATTTCAGAACAATTTATTTAAACCTTTTTGTGGCTTCCTTCTACTCCTGTATTATTATTGACCCTCTTCCGATTCACTTGGATGTAATGATTTTTTTTTGTTGAAATTAAGCCATCTACACGTGTATATTAAAAAAATCACTACAGTCACAAATATCGATTTTAAGAAAAAATATGTTAGTACCAGTTATGAGACATCTGTGTGATGACACTTCCTAAAAGTATACAAAATGACCAAAAATAATGTTTAAATTTACAACTATTTGAACTGAATTTTCTCAATTTCTTCAAATAGAACACCCTATATATTTCTGGACGATGTGAGTAGAATTGAAAAACGAACGTTTTTTGTACTATGGCTAGTTGTAATCATTTTCAATTTATTGAACAATAACTACAAAATTCAGCAATAAAAATTAAAAATATGTATTTTTTTGAAATTCAAGAGAACATATTATAAAAAGGGCTCCACATGTCCCATTTTAACTGACACACATTTCTATGCGTCTTTGGGATGAGGTTTCTACTGTTCATAAAATTGCCGGGGTGATACTTTTAAAGGCATTTATTATCCTTTCGTTTAAATTTGGATTATTGTTGGTGTGATATTTAAATGGGCATTATGTAACTGTTTACTATAATGCCTTCTCTTATTTTTTGAAAAAAACCCTCATTATTAATTTTTATTGCTGAATTTTGTAATTATTGTTCAATAAATTGAAAATGGTCACAAATTGCCACAGGAATGTATGTACAAAAAATGTTCGTTTTTCAATCATACATCACATCGTCTAAAATATACAGGGTGTTCCATTTGAAAAAATTGAGAAAATTCAGTTCAAATAGTTGTAAATTTAAAAATCCTTTTTGACCACCCTGTATACTTTTAGGAAGTGAAAATGGCTAAGTGTCATCACACAGATGTATCATAACTGGTACTAATATATTTTTTTCTTAAAATCGATACTTGTGATTGTAGTGATATTTTTAATATACACGTGTAAATGGTATAATTTCAACAAAGAAAATCATTACATCCAAGTGGTTGGGAGAGCCAATAATAATACAGGAGTGAAAGGAGACCACAAAGAAGTTTCAAAAAAATGTTGTGATGTACATGGCATTTCATTAAAAAAAATGTTACTGGACCATCTAGAATCATCTTGGCTCACTCTATATATTCGAAAACAATTTTCGGTTATAGACTTTTTTGTCTAGTTTACTTATGTTTTTAAATAAAGTTTCTAGTTATTATAGACCTCGAGATATCAAAGTCGGACGCATCATTGCCCCACCCTGTATATTTGCAGTATATCTAATTATCTACTAATTTGTGCAAAAAACTAATTTTGATTTTTAAGTCGGCAACTGAGTATATTAGCAGCTTCGTTTTAAGCCAGAATGTGGGGAACCGATACAATAGTAAATTCCATCCTTTCTAAATCTGAGGAAGTTGAGAAACTTCGCTGAACTTTTTTCAGTATTTTTACTATAGATATTATAATAGAGTAGTCAAAATACCTCGTTTAATAATATATTTAGCTTTGTTTGTGGTACCGGTTGAACTAATTCTGAATATATTTGGAACCAAGCATGAGTTATATGCATACACGAGTTAATTTCCGTACTACGAACGATTAAAAATAAATTGCGCATGTCTCGGACATCAAAACTTATTCGGGATTAGTACCGTGATCAAAGCTATTATATTTTGCTATATTCGAAGGTAGCCCATTTAAAACCCATCATTATTAGAATTTAGTTAGGGAATTTTGCAATTTGGCACAATCCTTATTATCTCTAATGCGTTAAATATCTTTGTGGTAACAAACAATATCATTAATAAATACATGTTAAAGAATATAGGACTCAAATTGGATCCTTGAGGGTCTCCAGATGTAGTTAATATTTATACCGATTCTTCACCACAATATTATACAAACTGAAATCTACGGTTGAGATGTTATTTAAACAAGTTAATAAAATTTCCAGAGAAGACGCAATAGTCCGAAATGATTGTTATGGACTATCTAATCTGATCTAGGTAAATTTTCATATCCACATTAAAACCATTCTTAAAAATAATAATTTACAATTTTGAAAAAAATAGGAGATTTTCATTAGGAAAAAAATTCAACAGCATGAAAAAGAATATAATAAACTCTCAAGTGATATAAACAGAAGAATCTCCCAAAGAACTTTAAAAAGAATTAAACTTTTTTCATTTAAAAACATATTTTAAATTTTAAGAACTGTCACGGGGAAAAATTTATATGAAGCTACTTTTATCACCACGTTTTTTTTTGTTTTCGAAAATTTCGATTTTTTTGTAAAGTGATGACACTTTGAAATTTAAGTTCTTCCTTGTGTAAATTTCAAGATATTATAACATTACAAAAAATCAAAATTTTCAAAAACCAAAAAAAATGGGGTGATAAATTTTCCTTCTGATTACGAAAAAAAAAAATAGATTGCAAAGATTTTACTAATGGTCTAGAAGGAATCTGAGGAGGCTGCGCATTTTTGTCACTTTTTTTCTCAAATTTGTTTTCAATTTTTTTCTGCAAAACTCCTTCAATTAGTACTGATAGTCGTGTCCTCAAATATTGATTGGGTTCCATGCTCCAATACTGAGATAAGACACAACCTAAATCCACCAGTCGCCACTGTTACGCACCATCCACACAAAATAAATGTTAGGGCAGTAATTATTGGACGCAATATCATAAGAGTCGTTCTCTTTGGAAGGCAATGAAACTGCAGATTGCTATTTAGATTTGTTGAACTAATGGCTTTATAAGTAATATAAGGTTTAGAGCGACAACTTAGGCAGTACTTAAACTAAACTTTTCCCGCCATGTGGATGGGCAGAAGAGGAATAATGAAATGGTCCATTAGGTTCCCAGATCTAACGTCTCTGGACTTTTTCTTGTGGGGCTCACTAAAAAATAAAATGTGTCAGAATAGACCTGATAATCGCCATGAAAAAGAATAAGGACCGAAATTATTCGCTTACTTCATGATGTCTTTGAAAATGCCATGAGAAGTTTTCAATAACGTTTGGGCCTCTGCCAGGCTGTAGATAAGCTATGCTTTATTTCAAAGTTATTTGTAACATAAAAAACGTCGGCTTCTTTGATCTCTTTACCGCAGCCAAAGAAGCCGACATGTTTTATGTTGCAAATAAGTTTGAAATAAACTTTACTCTTGCGTTTTCTAAGTATCTTTGTAATTTTTCTAAAAAAAAAAAAATATGATTATGTTTAAAATAAATATTTTATATTTAAGTTTTATCCATTTTTTTCCAAAAATTTCTTATGCGACCCCATTAAAAACATAAAATATTATACACGAAGAAAAATGTGCTCTTTCTACGTTTGTCACAAAAAGTAGGGTTGCTTTTATAAAATATATTGGTTGTCAAAGAGTAATGCAACGGTTAACAAGAAAAAATTGACTATACCTAAATGTATGTTGAATGACTTGAAACCATTTTTGTTAGTGTTATTTTTTGAAAACAGCAGAAATTAAAAAGTTATAAGCAATATTCCACCCTTTTAACAGACACTGTATATTTTTGATTTGCCGCAAAAAAATATGTGTATATCGTAAAATTCATTTTTATGTATTATTTTTTCGACTGATTGATATTCTTACTGCAATAAATTAATTAGCATTCCAGTACGCAGATAAAGTTTAATTTTTCAATATACTGACCTAATTTCTGTCAGAACATTTATGACCGCAGCATCATAATTATTTTTTAATTACAAATTATGGATAAAACGACTTCATTGCGTTGAATTAATTACATAGCTCTACCCATTCATTACATTCCCGAGTATTAAAAGCGAAAAACTTGAAGTAAAATTTATAAAATAAATATAATAATGAACTTTTTAGAGTGGTCTTACTCTACTCCTCTCTTTGTTACAAAACGTATATTTGCATACCTTTGAATGGTGTATTTTCAAATGGAAATGAGAATTGTGTGCATTAGTTAAATTGTTTTCTTCGTAGGAAATACTTTTCTAGGAAAATAAAATTGTATTCAGTAACTTGTTAAAGGGAAATGATTCATTTAACTATATATATATCTAGATATTTTGTACCAATCACGTTTTATATCAGAAATAAATCTACCTACACGAGTAAAAAATAATAGCCAAAGTTGTATTGGCCATATTTGATAAAACTTCTAACACTGAACAAAAAATCTAACGCCAATATCACACCTTAACTGACCATTACATAATATTAACCTCTGTAGATCAATTTTAACGCGCTACAAATAAACTTGAACAAAGATACACATCGTGTATATCAAATTAAAGCCTTTTTGAAAGGCTATATTTTATAAAATAGCCCATTCTCAAACTCATCTCACATTTTGGAAAATCTCCCTTGGAATAGAGTAACACTCCGCAGTAATTCTTTGCCGAAGTTCTTCAATGCTCTCTGGAGGAGTTCTGTAAACGACAGATTAGAGATGGGCTCACAGACTAAAGTCGAGTGGTGTCAGATCTGGAGATCTTGCTGACCACACTTACCGGGAAATGTATATCCAGCCATTTTGGGATTGCTTAAAGAAAATGCGGTGGAACATTATCTTACTGGAAGTAAAGCATGGTTCATATAAGAAAAGATGACCATACCCATCAATTTGATTCTCTGTTGCATGGGTTTTAAGGTGTGCCATTTAGAAGTTCTTCAATGAATAAAACGCCAATAATACTAACTCCCAATATACAATCCCAAACGTTTATTTTCTGTGGCCATTGAGTAATGAGTATGTTCTTAAACACTCTCTTGTGTGTTACACAGACAGATTTCGGGTGGCTATTAGACCGTCTTCCGGGGCGGGAATATATCTGGAAAGCAAAGAAGTACAGGAGAGTTTTGCTCTAGGCTCGTACATCACGGTCTTCCAGGCAGAGATTTATGCCATCCTAGCGGTGGCAGGTAGGACTGAGGTTAGGAATGGGGCGGAACAGACAATATACATCTGCTCCGACAGCCAGGCTGCTCTAAAGGCGGTGTGCTCCCTCAAGACGAGATCAGCTCTCGTCCAGGAGTGTGGGGATGCCATAGAAGAGCTGGCTAGGCATAAACATGTGAGACTGGTACGGGTCCTGGGACATATGGGAGTTCCAGGCAACGAGAAGGCCGATGAATTGGCTAGACTCGGAGCCGAGGAACCCTATCACGGGCCTGAGCCTATGTTAGGTATTTCAAGAAGGCAGGTCACAACGGCCCTCAATGAGTGGGCCCACGAGACACTGAGGACGCACTGGAGGACCAACAGGGCCTGCAGGCAAACCCGAGATTTTGTGACGGGGCCGAACAAATCGAGATCGGCCTGGTTGCTGGGACGGAGTCGTAAAACTCTGAATCTCTTAATCGGTGTTCTGACAGGCCACTGTAGACTTAGGAGGCATCTATCATTGATAGGTATTGAGGAAGACCCTACATGTCCAAGATGTAGGAGTGATGAAGAGACATCTTACCACTTCCTGGGACAATGTGAAGCGTTTGGGCGCCTAAGACACAGTATCTTCGGTTCTGAGGCGCTTCTAAGGGAGGAGATGAGCTCCCTCGCAATGAGTGACATCCTGACCTTCATCAGAAGGTCGGAAAGATTCGATGAGGGAGCAAGAGAAGCACATGGCTGAGGGGACAGCTGGGGTTTGGTAAAAAGGTCCCGTCTGTGGCCTATTTGCCAGGCGTCAGCCTCACCCACCATTACCATTACCATTACCATGTTCTTAAACAAAATCATGTGAATATGTATCGTTCCAGTACCAATAATTGTGTCTATAGACAAAATCATTCAAAAGAATATTAATTAGTCACTAAAACAAATATTTTGTAACAGATGCGTATTGTTGTTTATTGTATCCGTCATTGGTTTACAGAACTGGATTCTTTAAATTTATACAATTTTAGAACCTCGTGAACAGACACATGAGAAATGCCAGTTGTAGCAAGCACCTAGCGAAGTAAACTTGTGAGATTGATAGCAAAATGTACTAACACATCAATCTGCGTTTCTAGTTCAAGACCCTGGCCCCAACTTTTTTTTTTGTTTTTCACGCATCCCGTATCTGTAAATTTTGCAACTAATATCAAAACGTATGTGACTTCCATATTTGTTGAATTGAAAATTGCAGCAGCTTGTCTTACGCAACGATTAGCACTGCCACAGATTCTAATTAATTCAATCCTCTGCTACATTATACACCATTTTATTTCAAATTAATGTTAATCTTTTATGAACATTCTCATATTTACCTTTATAATTTTAAAGCTTTTGCTATTAGTAATTTATTAATTTAATATTTTCATTATCACAGTAGACTAAATTTGCAGAGTTCAATATTTTGCACCTGTCAGATTTTTAAAATGGTAAGTTTGGACCAATAATGCAAGAAATTTATTATCATTATTATTATTTTTCGGTTTCCCGATACTAGACAGCCCCCCGTGGCCTCCGACGCCTTACAGGAGTCGCGCTAGCATATTAACCACAGCTACTCCCCACATCCCGCAGAGTTAGTGACTGTAGATTCCGGAATCATGTGCCCTGAGCAGACGGAGAGTACCCAGAATGACCTCCTCAAATCCAAGAGTAGCGTAGACTTTATCCCCGAGTACACCGATTATCAGGACGACCATTTTAACCGAGTAGCCTGGGTACAGCACTTGGAGCTTGTACCAGAGATCGCGGTATTTGCTCCGTTTCTCCTCCTTCTTCAAGGTGATGTTTTTCTTCGCGTGTGCAGAGAACTCGATGACATACATCACCTTGAGTTGATGGTCGAGGAGGACTGTCAGGCTTGTTGGCTTGAATTAGCCTGACCGTCGGGAACGAGTAGTTCCAGTAAATTCGGCATTTCTCGTTCTCGACCAGAGACTCAATATCTCCGGGGACGAGTTATAAACGTTATTGTAATCCATTAAACCTCTCAAAATTTTTTAAAATGTCAAATATCTCTGAAACGGCTGGGTTTAGGCATAGGCATATTTAGGCATGTACTTGACTTAGAATTTTATGCTCTTTTCTAAAATCCTAAAATATGTAGGGTGTTTCTTTTAAAATAAGCAAATTGGTATCGACTTCCGGTATAAACGGAAGCGCCAGATGATTGTAAATATTTTAGTTGGATTGACCACACTGCCGTTAGTAATTCTCTAAATTTTCAATATTTTTTGCTGCGTACTTTTCCCTATATCGATCGATGCAGTTGCTGATGAGACACCCTGTATATACCAGTGTCAATCGCGATGTAGTAAATTGGAAAAATATTTTGACACACCGATCTTTACTAATGAAGGTATAATAAAAATTAAAATGCCAATATATCCCAATAGAGAGGTGAGATTAATTTAGAAATATAAATATACTCAATGTAATACCTAACTACAAGGTACCAAAGTTGTTATCATCTCACTTGCACGTTCCCACACACATTTCTTGATTTATGTAGTATTTATTACTATTTCTAAATTGATTTTTATCTCAACTTTTCCCAAGCCTGTATTTGGCATGGGAGCAAAATGTTGATAAATCTGTATTTATAAAACAAAAATCATGACATGTGTTGGTAACGAAATTAAGTTAATTAAAATCATTAATTAGACGTATTTACTTATCTGCTGTTTTATGTAGTTAAATTTGAGTTTTTTTTTTACGCTAGAACGTTATGTTACAATGTATTTAATTTACTCCTTTCTGTATCATCACCACATTTCTATAAATCCACTCTGCTGGTGTTAAATACACGGAAAGTTTCCATTAATTCCAATGCTTCTGATGCATTGTGAAAGAGTGAAAATCCTTTATAATCCGCTTAGCTGGTATACCCAACTCAATTCTTAAATAACCAAAGAATTTATGTCTAATTATATTTTGATAGAAAGTTGTTTTAAATAAAGTCGGATATTTCGATGTAAAATTTTAACAATTTCCTACAGATTTTCAAGGAATTCTTGGATTTTATTGCATTTTATTCTCTCATTCTCTCATTATAGATTTTTTAGCTACATCAAAGGATATGCTTTAAAATAATTTAGAGCCTAAAATCTCTTATATTTAAAAAACAGGAATCACATGATTCAGTTTGCAGAAGTAGCAAACTCGTTATTGCCTTAATTTTCTTTTTATCTGTTATAAATTTCGATTTATAGGCATTTCTTAGATAGCTGTAAAGATTATTCTTTTGTAGGAGGTTCTTTCCACCCTATTGGACCTTCAAAAATCTTGATTGATAGGTCTCATAATTGCTATATTTTGATTTAAACTCTGATGTATCACGAAACGCTGATCTACGGAACGGAATTAATTTCTAGTAAATAGGACCCTCCCTATAATACACTCGTTTTCTTTATTTCTCCTGGTTTCTTGTTTAAACTGTATTGAAATGAAGTTTAAAAAGTTTTCGTTTTTGTTTTTGAATTATGGACAATTTCCATTTAATTAATCACTAATCAGATAGCATAAAATATTTAAATAACAAATAAGATGACCCAATTTTGTCAGCCGCATAAATAAAATCTAAACTCATTTTTGAAATAATGAATTACAAATAAAAGGAGATTTTAGGTATAAAGCATTATTAATGAAACTTCATTATTTTTAACATAAAGTATACAAATCTATGTTAGATAGCTGTTTACCCGCGGCTTCGTCAGCGTGGAATGAGACAACATATTAAAAGTTTTGTCAGCAAGTACTGCACTGTCCAACCTCCAGCATTGACCTACAGAAGCTGTTTGTAAACCACATTGGTGGTTCTCTTTTCGGATGCTAGGATCACCAAACTGCTGGGTGAGTTCACTTTGGAGCAAGCCATGTAAAATTGACCATACGAGAAGCAGTTCTGCCTCAAGTCAATTCCTGCCAACTTCAGTGACTGTCACTGCGACTTGTTAATAGTCATAACAAAGTAGACCTTGAGTGGGAACTGCAGCCCTTTGAACTCTAAGAGGAATTCCGATGGTATGAGCGGCATACATGGTATGAACACCGACTTCCTTCGAGCACAGCCGGTGAACACTGGCCTCGATAACGTTTCTGTGGAAGGCTTTCACTCGCAGCCTGGGCCATTGCAGGATTTGGAGGATTGAGGTTCTGCAGCAACTTCACTAGAGCACCTACCTTGAGGAGAAGGTATGTGGGTTGGAAGTCTAGAAGAGTTGAGGATGACACGGAGTAATAAATATCGTAATCATTGTGCACTACTGACTCCACAGACTTGTACTCCATTTCGCCTCTTGAAATGTAAAGTATCATTAATGACGGTAGCTCTGCCGCTACCAGCTCGAATGAACCACTATAAAAGGCCGTGACTTATCAACATAGTTTTAAGTGGAGATGGAGTAGCTGTCCCCGTTGCTCTCGTGGGACATGAAAACCTCTTCCCAGTTATCCACCACGTGACTTACAATTTGCTCGCGCACCTCCCTGGCCATTATTTGTGTGCCATACAATGGAAAGAAGATGGACCATAATAGACAGGTTACCTCTGCTATGATGGGAACAATGGTATGAGGCATCATCTTACAACAAAAATGTTTTCTTAACTACATCTTAAGTCACCGAAATAACTCCCAGAAAATCCCAGGATTTTGTGTTGAGCGAAGAGAGATAAGGCCCTACAGATTATTGTGGAGTCCGAACCACATCTAGGGCATCGACAGTTCTCTTCCATCTTAATACGAAACAAATTACAAATAAAATTTCTAACATTCAAAAACTCAACTGCCATGTTAAAGACAATCAATAACAAAGAAAAAAGGTTTTGCGCTGAAAAGCAACGTTTTTAAAAAGACACAAAAAGCAAGTGAAAAAAGGACAATGTGTTGCGCTGATAAACGCAGAACGCAGTTATAATAATATTTTACAACAATAATAACAATAACAATAACAATAACAATAATATTTATTTATAATTTGACATCGTAATTACATTACAAAATGAGAAATTCAAAGAAATAAGCTTATAAATAAATAGAACTTACAGAAACCCATTTAAGTTTTGGAGACTTGCTTATGGGCGCAGGCAAAAACCATTCATTTAATCGTTCATTTTTTCTTTTTTGTGATATCAAATCAGATCTTTTCTTATTAAATAGTTAATAATCTACATTGTGTACAAAGGAAAAAAATATGTATACATATATAAACACACCCGCATATACACATATATACATACATACACGTGCACACATACATACATATACACACATATACCCCTATACACACATTTTTTAATCTATCATTAATCTTATACTATTCCTATCTTCTAATCTTAACCATTTATTCACATCCTTCTTAAATTTTAGTATTTTATTATTTTCCCTTATTGTTAGCGGCAAACGATTGTACAACTTTTGTCCTATATAAAGAAAACATTTTTGAGCAACGGTTTTATTGCTTTTGTATATGTGTTGTTTATTTTTTTCCCTAGTATTATGGCAGTGATCTATTAATTCCAATAATTTTTTATTTTTAAATAAGTAAATTAATGTATTTTTAGCATATAACTGTCTCACATCTAATATTAAAGACTCTTGATAGAGCCGCTCTGTTGGATACATCATGGATTTGTTCAACATTATTTTTATAATTCGTTTTTGCGTTACTTCCAAGGGAGCCAAATAGGTTTTTTTAACACCACCCCAAGCTATTATTCCATATTGCAAAATAGACTCGTGCGTAATAAATTACATTTAGTTGCTTGATTGTCATAAACTGTTTCAGAGTTTTAAATTTATAAATTAAAAATCTAATTTTTTTAATCACATTTTCGACTTGTTTGTCCCATCTTAAAAAACCATCAATAATTATACCTAGATATTTAATGTTATTTGTGGATGTGATCTCATTTCCATCAACATCAATTTTACCGTAGAGGGGTAGATATTTTTCATATGAAGTAAAAGGCACGTATTTAGTTTTTTTTCCAATTAATTGTTAACAGATTTGCATTAAACCATTTTTTTATTTTAGCCAATGATTCTGAGATCGTGGTCTGCATTGCCTCCCAGTTATTACCTTCAAAGATTATTACGGTGTCATCCGCGTAGGAGATTAAATTCCCTTCTGTAATTAAATTAAACAGATTATTCAGGTATATGGTAAATAATACTGGTCCAAGTACCGTACCTTGTGGCACCCCGTATGTTATAGTTTTTACATCACTAACTACATCATCAATCACTACACGGTGCGTTCTATTTTCTATATAACTGCGAAACAATTTCAAAGCCATGCCCCTGATTCCCATTTTCTCCAATTTATATGTTGTGTTATCGAGACAAATGTCGCATTTATGAGTTGACGCCACACAACACTACTACTTTCGCGTTGTAGGCAACATAAAAATATTTGTGTACGCATTTGGTACCTACACAAAATAAAGATGTGGATCTAGTTGGCCTAGTGAGTGCTCTAAAATTAATTTGTCCAATAAATGTGGACAGTCTATCAATTACTTCCTCATATTAGGTGTAAGAAAGTAAAAATTTAACAAAGCAGGCTCTCAAAAGGCATAGGGAATGGCAGTCAAGAAGCGTTGCCAAGGGATATGTCAAGGAAAGCATTGGTAGTATGATAAGAACTTCAAAAAAGGATATTTAACCAAACGTCAGAAGCACCCCAAGAAGGTAGTTCAGAAATTGTGATTAGGCAAGAAAGTTTTCAGCAACAACAAATTGAAGTAGTAAGGTCAGGAGTTGCTAACTTTTCTAATTTAAATAACTGTATTTTTAAAATACATAAAAAATTAAACTGTGAAAAATAAATAATTATTTTTTTTCAAATTGTGTTTTAATGATAGCGACATTACTATGCAGTAATGGTTGTTATGTTGTAAAGTAGGGTTGCCGATAATTTTTTTTTTTTAGAAGCTCCAAAAGGAATGGTTCACAAAAGTTGTATGACACACAAAAAAAGATATTGAAAATAATAATTGATATCTAGCCGCGGCCCTGGGGGGTTAAAAGTGGTAAATTTGGTTTTTGAAGAAAATGCATGGGGGTGACATACAAATTGTTTTTAATTGTTCTGTGATTATACACAAAATCTGATGTGGCCAGTACATAACTTCCTTATACCAGTATAATTTTTGTTATCTCTTTTACCCCCAGGGGGGAAGAAATATAGTACATTTCCGTTTAGTATGCGAAATAGTTATTTACGTAACAATATCCGAAAAGTGATTCTTTGCTGGGTGAACTGGAAGCCAGCGAGCCCGGAAGCCAGTGAGTCCGGAAGCCAGCGAGCCTGGAAGCTAGCGAGCCCAGTAAAGACACTTTCCGGGTGTGTTATATACGATATTTTCTGTAATCATTTTTGCTATTCTCAAAACACTTTTTAACTTGAAATCTTTTGTAAATAAAATTCAACTAACGATGTCAGCCGCTGTTGTCTTGAATGCTTAATTCAGGTACCTACCCCTATTGTTGTCAATAGAAAGTAATATAAGGTATCGGAAAATGCTTTCCGATCACTGTCCAGGCTATACCAGTAAAGATGAATCTTTCACTCAAAAAACTGACCAGAAACCATTAACTTTCTAGATGGTTGTGTCAATGTTGATTCACCCGTGGAAGAATTACTTTCCAACGAGGGTAATTCTGGTTGATGAGACACTTTATTCAGAGAATAGCGAGAGTAAATCAAAAACTACCTATGCAAAGCTTAATGAATCTTGTTTTTTTTACAACATCCTCAGAAGAATGCATCAAATATATTGGTGTGGGTAATGAATACAGGAGACACCACATAAAAAATACGTCGGACGGTGATTGGAAAATGAGTATTTCAACTAAGGAAATCACATTCATTTTGGAACAAAATTCAGACAGGTGAAGTTCATACAAACAAAGTCACATTCGTGAAGATCTTTTGTACCCAAATACAAATCTTTTCATTTCTATTGACAATAGTTGTTGATACAATCGATCATTAAGTTCTAAAAAACGAAAAGAAAAATTCAATATTGAAAAAAGACAAGATATCAACTCATCACGACGGAATATTATAAACTATATATTATAGAGAAATTTTTCGTGTTCGTATTAGGTAATATCAACTTTTTCGTAGAGAGAACAAGAAACTAGATAATACAGAACAACGGTTATGGACGCAACTCTACGAGGTTGTAAAATTTGTTTGTAATTAGAGACACGGAAGTTCACAATAATTTCAAAACTATATTTTTCTCTATCTGGACTTCTTGTTTTCGACCAGTTGCCTGGATTACTTGAGTTTTCCAAACTAATTATCCGAATGTACATAACAAGGGTGGATAATGGATTTAACTTAACGAGTTTAATTACATACCTGTCATTATTAATTACATGCTTATAACTATAAACACTTAATTTGAATAATTTAAAAACAAATTAAGTTCCTCTTCTTGGTAAAAGTTAGAATATAGAGTGGAATGAAAAATAACATTAACTGAAAATATTTTGCTAATTATTATTTACTAACTTTTACAAATCTTATCACAGATAAGTATAACATATATCTTTTTAAACAATTATTTTCCCGGCTATTTGCCAAAATGCTGAAACTTGGATTACAAAAAAGATAATATGTACATTATGTTCAGTACAACTGACTCAATAATGTTATTTTTAATTTCAACTATTCTGTCTAGTAAAACCAAAAATAAATAAAACACAAGGTACTCACCAGTTGACACTCACTTTAAAAAACTTTATTTATTTTTGGTTTTACTAGACAGAATAGTTGAAATTAAAAATAACATTATTGAGTCAGTTGTACTGAACATAATGTGCATATTATCTTTTCTGTAATCCAAGTTTCAGCGTTTTGGCAAATAGCCGAGAAAATAATTGTTTAAAAAGATATATGTTATACTTATCCGTGATAAGATTTGTAAAAGTTAGTAAATAATAATTAGCAAAAAAATTTTCAGTTAATATTATTTTTCATTCCACTTAATTTGAAGTTTAATAAATTTCGTAATGCTTATTGGAAAAATAAGCCACACATGAAAATTATCAAGATTTATTATTTACGAAAACAATTATTTATTACTAATGAATGATGCTATATTACGAATGATGCCCAAATAAATAAAATTAAATAAATAATCTTTCGTTTTGAAAAAAATATGGCAAATTATTTACTTATGTACAAAGCAATAATAAGAGCGATATCATGAAAAGCCTTATTCGAGCAATCAACTTTTCAGCTTGACCGTCTTTATTAATTTTTTCTTTCTTTCATTCCAGGATCTCCGCGTGCTTGAACTGCGAGGATGCGGACTGAAAAGGATAAACACTCAACTCTACCATTTGCTGCCTTATCTGACTCATCTAGATCTAGGGAATAATCAGATTCAGTTCATAGCCGAGGATGAATTCCAAGACCTCCATCGATTGCATACTTTAAAACTGGATGGGAATTTACTACCGGTTATATTAGAAAAGACTTTCGTCAATCAACAACAGTTAAAATTTTTGTGTTTGGCCAGAAATCGCTTAGCCAAGATAACAGACACCGCTTTCTTAAACCTTACGAGTTTAATAGAACTGGATATAAGTTTTAATAAACTGAACAAAATCGAGAGCTTTGCTTTAACGCATATCGCGGAATCTTTGCAAAAACTATTGATAAGTGGAAACAGCTTTTCCTTGAGCTTAATCAAAATGATATTACAGACTCTTTACAGAGTTTGGCATTTGGATGCATCGCAAATGAAACTAAGAAGTATTCCGGAACGATTTCTCCCAGACCGAATAAAAAAATTGAATATTTCTTGGAATAACATTACCACAATAAGTGTGCAGACTTTTCCAAGGCAGCTTCAAGAGCTCGATATGTCACATAATCAACTAAAAGGCCTAAATGATAGTGTGATAATAAAATTAGAGACATTAAAATTTGTGAATTTGTCTGCAAATCCGTGGCATTGCAGTTTATGCCACATAACTTCCATACTGTTTCGTGTAAATAAAACAGACCTTTTTAAAAATTTATCGTGTGCCTCACCTAAAAATTTAAAAGGTAGAAAACTCACATCCCTTCGTTTAGAAGACATAACTACGTGTAACTCAAAGCAAAACGAAGACGAAAACTCGTCCAGTGATAATAAACTAAGTTTACTAATAGGTTTAATTTGTATTGTGATTTTCGCGATATTGTCGATAATTTTTGTGGTGTGTTCGTGCGTGAGGAGACACTCGACAAATGTAGCGCGACAGCAAAAGCGCGCGGCAGAACACGCTGAAAATAGTTTGCAGAGTGCCACAGCAATTTTCTGTAAGGGTGAGATCAGCTTTAAGTTTCCACTGGACCTAACAGAGAGAAAAATGTCAGTGTCAACTATTGATGAGATTAAGAGGGACTCTCAACAAAGTTTGCCGAATGGAACTGGGACAGGAATTTGAAACTTACTTAAATTTTCTGGTAAATCTTTTGTAATATAGAAGAGAGCACCCTCGGGGTTTACATATGACTGGGTAGTTTTGGAATCTGAAGGAATGAGTCGAGTGAAACAAACTTTGTTTGATTTTATTTTCGTGTAGAACATATCGAGCGCCTACTGGATTTATATGATATAGGGAACTATTCAAAAACATAAGAGGAATTGGATAGGTCAATCGTTCGTATTCGGATGTAAACGACAAACAAATATTATGGTTAAGGAATATAAAAATAGATTTCTTTGTTTACGTCTTGATTTACTGTCGTTTTAGTATTCTTTGGGAAATGTACGAAAATGTTATTTCTTGGAAATTGACAAAATGCCTAATAATTATTTTACTAATTACTTAATTTAAATCGTCATAAGTAGAAATTGACATTACAGGGTTTTCATTCTTATTTCTTTCATACAAATTTAAATCATTTGCATAAACATAATACTATTCACAAAAAAAGTTATACATATAAAAATATTCATTAATTCCTGTATTCGAGTCATGGATTCTTCTGTTAGTAGAACTGATTGCATAGTCCCTGCAGTTTTATAAAAAACCAACTTTTTTTACTTAGAATAAAAAATTCAGTAGAGATTAGACATTATTGTCAAAATGTACACGTTATTAACTATGATAATAAATGAATATGCTATATGTGCTATATATACACTTGACTGGAATTAATAAATTATAACTAACTTCATTGCAATCGAAGCTTCTTGACAAAAAATTTTATCGATTTTGCCAAATATACATTAGTACAAAATTGCTAGAACTGTCATAATCTTTTACTCGTGAACGAATACCTATTTATGTTTCGAGTGCGGTTGTAGGAATTGCTTACTGTCTGATTTATATGTTCAAAATTGTAGAAGTAGGAAAAGAGCAGGCATATTAAACAAAATATAACCCCATTTTATATTAAATTCAAAAAAACAATTTCGTAGCAACTTTTTATGGCAATTTGGAAAAACCGATCCATTTATACACACATACGTTATCTCTAAATACGTACTGATAAGAAATATTAAATAATACAGGGTGGAGCAATGGTGCATCCGACTTCGATATGTCAAGTTCTATGATAGCTAGAAACTTGATTTAAAAACATAAATAAACTAGACGAAAAAGTCTATAACCGGATATTGTTCTCGAATATACAGGGTCAACTAACATTTTTTAAAACGGAATGCCTGTACATCAGAACATTTTTTGCAACCTCTTTATGGCGTCTTCCACTCCTGTGTTATTATTGACTCTCTCACAACCACGTGGATGTAATCATTTTTTATTGAAATTGTGCCATTTACACGTATATATTAAAAAAATTCCATTTTCACTTAATATTTATTGCTGAATTTTGCAGTTATTTTTCAATCAATTGAAAACGGTCACAAATAGCACGTACAAAAAATATTCGTTTTTCAATCCTACATCACATTGTCCAAAAATATACAGAGTGTCCCATTTGAAAAAATTGAAAAATTTCATTTCAAAAAGTTGTATATTTAAAAATTCTTTTTGGCCACCCTGTATACTTTTAGGATGTGAAAATGACTGGGTGTCATCACATAGAATTTTCATAACTGGTATAACATATTTTTTCTTAAAATCGATAGTTGTGATTGTAGAGTTATTTTTAATATAATAGATGACATAATTTCAACAGAAAAAATCATTACATCCAAGTGGTTGGGAGAAAGTCAATAATAATGCAGGACTGAAAAGAGATCACAAAAAAGATTTCAAAAAATGTCTGATATACATGGCATTTCATTTAAAAAAAATATTACTTGACCTTGTAGAATCGTTTTGGCTCACCCTGTATATTCGGAAACAATTTCCGGTTATAGACTTTTTTACTTAGTTTACTTATGTGTTTAAATCAAGTTTGTAGCTATCATATAACTCGAGATATCGAAGTCGGACGCAGTATTGCCCCACCCTGTATATCCAATGCAGTACATTTTTATTAATAATGAATTTTGGTCGTGTTAATGTAATGTCTTCTTCATCAAACGAGTTAGCCATTTCTAAATTTTAGATGGAAATAAACTTTTTTTGTACTATTATTATTATTACAATAACGCCATGAATTCTGATCAGGCAAAAACTATGAACTGAATAGAAGTGGACTGGTGTCATACTCTACACAAATTGAGGCTACCCGTATAATCCGATATCAAGCAATTCGTTATAAATTGAACTGAACTGTACTGAAATCAGGTGAGCTTAATTGAACTGCATAAAGTGAATAATTACCTTTTAGGGACTGCCTTCGTTACCGGCAAAGATAATTCAAACTTGTACGAATCGTTGCTGGTATTGGCATAAATATACGGTGTGTATATGTCCAGTGTTTCTGCTTGCAGCAGGGACGGTCAAATAGTACTCAAACCCACATCACGTGGCTCATTTACACATATTTTCTAGCTAAAAAGATAAAAAAACCTGACTAGTACTGCAAGAACGGCAAGCCAACATGTAACCATTGCATAGTCATTAGTCCAGAAAGTTGTCACATAGTAGTACGTACACAAACATGTCCATCAACTGCCAGCAACTATACGTTTTGCCGACGCGACGCTGACAATAGGCACTCTACATTTGAACACAGGAATTTTAAATTGTAGTGAAGCAATTGGTAAAAAATGTGTCGTACGTAACATCTTAAATTGGGGTGATAAAGACTATATATGGAAAAATCCTGTGAGTGTTGGAACCACAGAAAGTTTAGTTACTGTGCAAGGGAAACTTTATCAGAAAGGCAATATTTATTGAACAGTTTTTGACATTTCTACTGTAAAATAGAAACGTTACAGTTATGTCTTGAATATAATATCACTTAAATATCCACCTCGACTCTGAGAACAAATGGTCAGCCTTTCTACAATTTCTTAAATAACAGCTTAAATATTGTCGTTTGAGATTTGTTGGTGAATACTCTTCACGTAATCTCAGAGAAAATAATTTAGAGGTATTAAATCGCATGCCTTTGGAGTCCAATTGGTATCGACTTTGGGAGAAACAACGCGACCTAGAAATTTCGAACGCAGTAACTGTATTGTTTCACGATTTGTGTGACATATAGTGCAATCTTGTTAAAAGCAAAGATCGTTCAAGTACCGATGACACCATTAGCTCAAAAACCTCACCAAACTTTCATGCGTTGTAGATGCAGAGGTCACTCGTATATCAATAGTGGATTTTCAAAGCCCCAAATATAGTTTTACTTGTTAATATAGCCCGCTAATATCGGAAACGAGCTCGTCACTTAGGATGATTTTCTTTAAAAAAGTGCTAATGAGCAGCTTGAAGCTCCATTAACCAGATCGGCGGACTTAAGACGTTTCGTTGTGCGGGCCGCAGGCTTCAATTCTTGCGTTAGCTGAATTTTGTAGGAGTGAAAATCTTTACTCAAACTTCGATGCAGGCAAGTTTTGACATGTCCATTTTTTTGTGAAATTCTTGGAATTGAAAGCTTTGGATTATTTGCGAAGCTTTCTTCAACTGCGTTTCAAATTTTTTTGTTAGGTTGACTACTGCAGTGCGAAATTATTTCTACCAAAAATGGTATGAATTTTATGAATCGTTGCAATATTTTCATCATACTTGTAAGAATTGTCACACGTTGTTTGACCATATAGAGTTATATTTTTAAAATCATATGGTTCCTATTTGACAACTGTATATGTATAATCATTGACTTTTTGTGTCTGACAATTCGACAATAGTGCAAAATTTAAAATGACCTCTTATTGGAAAACCTTAGTTTGGGAAACAGCAACCAAAGCTGATAATTTAAAATAGGAATATGGAAACTATGATCGATTCATGTCATCTCAATTTATACTGAAATAAAAAATAAGAAAATGGTTTTTATTATGGGAATAAATAGTATAATCTTGGAAAAGATCTAATAGGCTGAGGAACTGAGTAGAGTGTAAATAAATCATGGAGACATTAAAGTAAATTACACAGCCCCACAAAAAAAAAAATTTCTGACCTAGCAACGAGACGAGTATATCCATATGTATTTTTGATCGCTGATTCTGAATCCGGTGTCAAAAAAAGTCGTACACCCCCAAAAAAAATTTTAGAGCCAAAAAAACACCCCCTGAATCGTTTTGTTTAATATTTTCTGGAAAAATTGAATGTATTACGATAAAAATAAAGGTGAATTGCAGCGTTCACCCTATCGGTATGAAACGCACCCCCATAGAGGGTGAGAATCACCCTCATCTGCCATCAAACCAATTGATAACGACAATGACTGAAAAACATCTAAAAATGTTTAAGTTTCGTTAGGTTTGCAATAAACTAACGTAGAATTCACGTAATACCCCAAATCTACCCCTATAGCGTTATGAAAAACAACCCTTAACTTCAATTACAGAAAAAAAGAAAGGAAAAAACATAAAATTTGATAACGATTTCATTATATGGATGTTCTTATTTGCAGAGATCCTTATGGCTAGGATATTAACAGTCATTTGTCACCAATCTTAACACCATTTGGGTATAAAACGCATCCCTGAAGGGAGTGAGAAGTACTCTTACGTTAGTAGCTTTTAATTCTTCTTTTTTTAATCTTTTCTTTTATGGTATCTTTTAACTTTATTTTCAAACGATCTTCTTACTGACTGTCGTTTGTGTTGTTCTTTCGTGTCTCTTTTCAGAGACCAACAGTAGTCTGCTATCATGTGAAGTTAAGGGTTGTTCTTCATAACGCTATAGGGGTAGTTTAGGGGTATTACGTGAATTCTACGTCAGTTTATTGCAAACCTAACAAAACTTAAACATTTTTAAATGTTTTTCAGTCATTGTCGTTATCAATTGGTTTGGTGGCATATGAGGGTGGTTTTCACCCTCTATGAGGGTGCGTTTCATACCGATAGGGTGAACGCTGTAATTTACCTTTATTTTTATCGTAATACATCAAATTTTCCCGAAAATATTAAACAAAACGATTGATTAAAATGATAACATCATTTTCAGAGCGTTATCTCATATCCCTATTCAGGGAGTGTTTTTTGGCTCTAAAATTCTTTTTTGGGGGTGTATGACTTTTTTTTGACCCCGGATTCGGAATCAGCGATCAAAAATACATATGGATATACTCGTCTCGTTGCTAGGTCAGAAAAAAAATTTTTTTTTTGTGGGACTGTGTTATCCATCTTTATATCATTTACAAATAGTTATAAGGACTAAAAGTAATACCTAATTCAATTGTATTTAGGCATTACTTTTAGTCTTTATTATTATTTGTAAATTAATCTAACTTTTCTGTTGGAATACCTTGGCATATTAATTTTTACTGTAATTTTATTACTTCTAAAAGATATCTAGTAAAAAATGCCAATCACTTTCAGAGTATTATTATTATTTATTAATACTATATTTAATATTATTACTGTAGAAAAATATTTATTTCGAAAATGTAGGTTTTAATGGTGCAGCTTTAGGTGCCGCCATTTCACCAATAATAATATGAATTTGTACTTGACATTATTGTAAACTTCACTTTCCCAGTCGGATAAGGTTTAAACCAAAAATATAATTGCCTGAAATGTATTTCAAATAGCATTTATAGTTCCAAGTTATTATAAAATAAACACATTAAAATCCAACAAAACAGCCATTTTCGTTATTTCTCAGTTAGGTTTATCAAGGTTTTACGTACTATTTCTTAAAAATTTCTGTAAAATTGTTATTGTCATAAATAATACAGCCGGTAGCGAGTCTAGACAGTTAGTCGTACTTGTGAAGTACCCTTTTGGCCAATAAAAGTAACACTTTGATATTAGTAGATCGTATCAAACAATAAAAAACATTATTCATTTTCATGCCGTATTTTTGATTTTTCGACATGAAGCACGCCATGGTAAGTAACCGAAATTTTATTTAGGAAATTACATTTTTGGGAGAGATACGACAGTGTTAATAAGAAAAATTGTTTGGAATCAAAAGCTATGTCTAGTTGTAAAACTGCAAATACACTCATCTACTTAAAAAATTTTTTTTTTAATAAAGTGTTAAAATTTTTCTTTGAAAATTATTGTCAAGTAGTTAGAGCTCCACTATAAACTGCAGGGCGCCGTTTTCTTTTCTCAAACAAATCTAGATTTCCTAGATTCCAAAGGATCAATTTGGTGACGTCACCGCACTGAAAATCGCTAACTAGTATCTATTGCTGCTGACGGACTATTAAATTTGTTTACATCACATGGGTCAGCGATCACTAAGAGTCGAGTGGGATGTGAAATCATAAGCGAAGGCGGAATATTTTATAAATCATAAAATTTGTAAATACAAGTTTGCGTCCTTTTCCTTGTTTTCTCCATTTATTATCTACGCACTGATGATACGTCGCTATCTTTGGTCACCCTTGAGCAGTCCTGCAAGTTTCACTGCTTTGAGGGGCTTCTGACTGTATTTTGTTCTAAACATTTCTCAATATGTATTCCCTTTGGGTAAAATTAAGAATGCTCGATATAAAAAAAAATGTAAAACATTTTTAAAATAGACAATGGACTTCAATTGGCAGAGTGATTTGAAATATTGAATTGAGAAAGTAAACAATGTGTTAATACAGGAAGATGCGATAAGTAGAAAAGTATTGCAAGAAGACTGATGAAACTTGCAAGAGGCGCAAGACAGGTAGTCTAAATAATAAAACATTTTATTGTTATCTTGTGGCTGAAATGACTGAATTATGGGATCTTTGGATTTATTTTGTGACTTTTTATTAAAGATATTTAGTATACAGGTTTATCTGCATCTCGGAAATAATAAGAAATAAGAAATCGGTTAAATTAGATCAAAATTCATATTTCCATGATCAATCAATATGTGCAAATGGATTCAAACTATCCTATAGGTTTCCTAAAATATCGTGAAAAGACTAAAAGTTTGATTTTCTAAAATATTCAATAACTGAATAGAAAATTGATAGTTGTCTCTAATTTCGACCATAGATTTAATTCTGTGGCCAAGAACACTTCTGTATTCTGTGAGTCATTGCAGAGAGAAATTTCTTCATGGATATTTGGGTGTGAAAAATTTGGGTGTTTACCCCCTAACCACTTCATGGAATTCTTTGGAATTCTCTGAAATTTCCTTCGAATTCCGTGGAATTCCTTAAAAGTTTATGGCATTCCTCAGAAGTTTTACAATTATTATTGTAGTCAAAAATTAATTATTTGTTTGATTTATATTATAGCATTATTTATTTTAAATTATCTTTGTATTATATTTTTAATAGGATTAACATGTAGTTACTTTCATTATATACGAATTGTGGACACAAATGGGGGTCACGTACCAAAATCATTATTTTGCATAAATTTGAATTAAAAACATTAATTCAGTTTTTTATTATTTATTTTGTTTAATCAAGAAACAACTAATAGTTCAGTAGGTTGAATCTTGTACTGTTGGTTAGCACTATGGACATTTTTGCAACTTTATTATTTGGAAAAAAAAATAATTAAATATACATGACATTCTTATACAGGGAAATCAGCAAAATTGAAAAAGGTGTTATGACTCCAAACATGTTTTAATTAATTTCCCTTTTTTCTGTTTGGATTTTCTTCATTTCGTTCAAAAATATCTTCATATGTATTCTTCTTTTATAATTTTTATTCGTTCAGGTAATTTATCCAATTTTTCATCTGTTAATCCTCTTATGTTTTTCTCTAAATATGTTAGGAGTCATTTCTTTCTTCTGACCTTCCCAACTTCATTTATTTAACGAGTCCACCCTCAGAAATGGTGTATACTCATCGAGGCTTTCTTTGTATAAATAGTGTCTGTATTACTCAACCTTAATTCATTTAATATAATCTTTGCAATTTACGTTTTCCTCCAGACTATTCTTTTTTTTATTGAATTATTTTAATCTTACTGAAAGCGCTTCAAAATTATAAAAATAATTGTTCATATTACACACATAGAGTTGTTTTTTGGACTTGCAGATTTTGTTAGGTCGTGGTAATGCTCAGGCACGTAAACATTTTCCACTTTTCTGATTATATTTATTTTTCAATCCGACCAAAATCTCTGTTGTAATCTAGATAACTATGACCAACCTCTAGAAATTTGTGATCAATTACCTTAAACAATCCATTCAAAACTAGAAGTTGGTGGAGACAAAGAATGTTAAAATTTTTATTATCGCCGGCATATGATTCCGACCAAATTACAAGTTGCTTGCTCTCTTTAAGCAAAGGCAAAACCTATACAAATAACTTCCTATTTTAAAGCTTTTTCTATTTGCCACATTATTTCAATCCAATCAAGGTGTATTTCCTGCACAACTTAAACTGTGCACATCGAAATTATATAGCAAATAGAAAGCCTTGAGTGGCATTGTTTGTTGTAGATGCGAAGTTATGTAACACTTATTTTTATCAACAAAAGGATTTTCTCTATCTTGTCGTTGAGCCTCAAAACCTGGTTTGTCAGTTTCTGTATGCTCATCAATATTTTGTCCAGTATCATTTTTCGGATGCCCGAAAGACAAGTTTAACTTCGTAGACAAAATATGAGAAAAGTTTTACCATAAAATTGTCGCAAACACTTTTGTCCTCGCATTATTTAATGTACACTTTGTATCTTTGATTTATATTGAGATTAAATATAAAAAACATATGGTGATTTTAATTTCGTGAACAGTGCGGCTGGAATTGATTTTATATGTTCTTAGGACGATGTAGTTTGCCTGAGTGGTGCTTTCTATTTTATCAAGTGAAGTAGTAGATTGTCCAGTTTTCAATTTTTTATTAAACTTAATATATTTCTATTAAATTAAATTACTGAACAAAATACCAAAATTGTTTGTCTATCGCATGTAACTGAATTCTTTATAACGTGAACGAAGATTGTTTCGGAGTTTTTACAGTAACTATATGATGCCGACGTGACATGCAACTTGTATTAAAGTACTATTAAATAAGAGAAAATTTTTTGTAGTCAATATCCAAATAATAACAATGTTTTAGAATAGCTTTTTTGGCTTCTAGGTTAAACTTTTCACTGCACTACAATTTGTATTTTTTCCTGCACCACAGACCCTGTCCTATCTTCTTTTTCAGCATATGTTTTCCATTTTCAATTTCATAGCCGTTTTCTAGAAACTTTCTCTTTTAGATCAAAAATGTTCTTTTTAACGTTGCATTTTTTCCAAAAGATGGCATCATTGGGACCACCTAAAACTAATTTATTTTCGACTATGACAGATAAATCATTTTCAAGATAATCGTTCATTATGTTTAGTAACCCTTCCTTTACAAGTTTTTCAAAAATTTTCTCAGGAATTTCACATTTATCACTATTTTCTTCTTCATCACTTGATAGAATATATGCACTATCAGAGGAAACATTTTCGTTACTAGATGTATTTTCTGACATTCGAGTTTTACTAGAACCAATATTTATACAAGATCGCTGAAAAAGAGGTTATTTAAATTTTAATATGATTTTGAGGGCCTTTTTTAAGAGCATTGACGGGTTCAATTTTATTTATAAAAAAAAGTTGATTTTATTTCGTTGCTCAATTTTTAGGATCTGGTTTTTGAATTTTTTTATAAATCTTCTTACAACTTTTTTTCTCCCGTCTCTTGTTGTAACTATTTCCATCCTAACATGATAATAAAGTATTAAAAATATTGTTTTCATTTTATCCAATTTTATTTTTAGAATCTATGTTTTAAGTTTAATTAATGCCTTTTACAAATGTTCACATAAAATGTTTTTGTTACAATAAATGATAAAAAATATCTGTTCATTTCTGTCTGAGAAAAATACATATCCCTTTGGAATTCCGTGTAATTCCTTGGAATTCAGTAGATTTCCCTGAAATTCCTAGCCAAAATACTGGAATTTCATGGAAGTAATTCGGAAGTAGAAGTTTGGTGTACAGATTTTTGTCGGCAGGTTTACCTTTTAATGGCCTCATTCAAGATAAACACCTCTGTATAAAAACTGTGCAATTTATTGAAAAATAGTTCAGGTAAGAAGTGTTCAGCGTAAACTTGTCGACAAATGAGATTCTTGGCATTTTCTTGCCATGAAGAACCTTTGGGCTAAAAAATTATTGATTTAAAATGTCATTAACGTGCTCAAAATAAAATTTTTTTCATTCAAAGTTTTCGTATACATTCAGAATTTAGGCTCGAATATAAAAGTAAAATGAAGATGAAAACGATAGGATCTAATCCAAAATTACTTGGTCACTTCTAACTAATAAAAAATATAGTTTTATACTTTTAAAGAGTACATAAAATATTAAAAGAATTAACAAAAATATGTAGAGAAACATTCCCCAATTACATTAAACAGACTTATGGCGGATACGTTGAACATATGAAACAGCAAGAACAATACGTCTATTACGTTTGGTTCAGTTCAGTTCAATCCTTAATGGAATAGTTACTAGACATGAAAATTAATGATAGACCACATTCCGTCAGTCAGTATGAAATGGAACTAAATTTTATTTAAAATTTCAATTCATTAACCCATTCGCTCCGGGAAACGGACGAATCCGCAAAAAAAATTTCGCGATGTGTAGCCGGGAACCGGATATCTACGCACGACAAGAGGTGCACTTAATTACTCTAAACATACGTATCCGTCCATTACAAAATATTGGTTCAACCTTTTTCTTACTCCTCCCACCGTTAGTTCTAATTGGTTGTCATCTCCCATTTCCTGAAATAACATTTTATTCCAAGTCGTTCGGGCTCTTTCTTTTACGCGTTTAGTACATATTTGAAAGTGTGTGTTTGATGTTTTTATTCGCAATGACATCGCAGCGACGGAAATATCAGAAACCTTTAACAGACCAAGAACTGCAGGATATTCTTATGGTTCACGACGAGAGCCGTACGTATTCGCAAGCGAAGTCCGCTGCCATCTGTGCAGCGTGGCGTGCTAAAACCGTTGCCGTCCTGAAAGGGTTAATGAAAACTGTCAATTATGTTAACAGAGGAAATACAGATATTTTGTAAAAATTTAGTTCGTGAGGTAAAGCTTCGGCTATTCGCGAAAATCAGACAGATGAACGACTCAGGGAGTTACTTTGAATATCTACCAATTCACGTATAGCGAACATTTCAATTATTGTCAAAGTTAAAACTTTTGATCTTGTCATTACTTTTACATACTTATGAATTTTGTAGCTTCTCGCAAGTAATACAACAACTGTACTAATGATTATCGGAAATTACATTCGTTCGATTATGAGGAAGATAATATATTGCTTGAAAACCACACGAGCCCTTTTATTACGAGTGTGATTTTTTAAAAACAACTTATTTTGTTTCGAAAAGGGTAACAAATTTTCGATAATCCTTAATTAAGCAAGTTGTGTGTTCAGATTATTTCTTGAAAAAATAATAAATGTAAGAATAAAATAATATCATACACACTTTTAACACTGCTATGCTTTATTAAAAAAACGGTAATAATACTAAACGTCGACTGTCGACTGACTTGTGCCATTGCAATGCCAATACTATTACCAGCCTCCCTCACTTATTAAAATATACTCATATTAAATAAATGCTTGCTATCGAACATTAACCATACGATGCGATGTCTAATTATATATAAATCTATATTACACGTTACAGGAACTCAAACAATTCCTACGCTCAGCCTTCCTGACTATGGAAGCCGTCCTCAGGCTTTACAAGGACATGGAAACAGAAATCATACATTATATAAAGTTTTATTGCAGCCCTCAGGCCTTACGGTAATCTTCGTGACACGTGTGCCAAAGGTACGTCGATCTCTCGTTTAAGGCTTACCCTCCATCATCCTGGATCGTAATCCACTTTTTGATATGGTCAGCGGCGACCACCATTCGTATTCGTGACTTCATGGAATCATCCCTTAAGTTTTCAACTTCGTAAAGATCATTGATAAGAACTTTAGAAATACGGAAAGAACCCTTATATTTCGGAAATAACTTTTGACTGGAAAACGTAGTCGGTTCGCTCGTCATTTAAACCATTATGTTAGTCATTTACCAACCTTCTTGAAATATTAGTCGTATACCAACCTTCTTAAAATGTTGATCGTTTACCAAGCTTCTGAAATGTTGGTCATTTACCATTCTATTTGAAATATTCATCGTATAGCAACCGTTTTGTTGTTGTTGGTCATATACCAACCATTTTGATGTTGTTGGTCTTGTACAAACCGTTTTGGTGTTGTTGGTCGTATATCAACTGTCTTGGAGTTGTTGATCTTGTACCAACCGTTTTGATGTTGTTGGTCGTATACCAACCGTTTTGATGTTGCTTTAAACACCTACCTCAAAATTATCCAGGGTTTCATGTTATTAACCGCCATTACGGTTCTACTGTTTTTGCGACCTTTTCGCAAAACTTCTACCTCATACTAATTGAGTAACATTTTAAGTACCTTAAAACGCCCTTTAAACTTCGGCAGCTACCTCTCGCACCCTTCTCTAGCTGGTAAAGCATTCAATACCTTAACCAGGTTACCTGCATATTTCGTGGTTTAATGCAAACATTTGCTTTGTGCGTTAGCCTTGTGCTAACCTTAGCTCGTGTGCTAGCTTTGTGCTAGTCTTTGCTGGCATGTTAGCCTTGTAATCTTTGATTTTGTGTTAGCCTTGTGCCAACCTTAGCTTGTATGTTAGCCTTGTGTTAACATTTGATTGTGTGCTACTGATCTTCACTCATTTTCTTAATCCCTTTAATTCACCAAGATCTACGTGACTAGAATTATCCTGAATTTCATTCAAGATACAAAAATCAGCTAAATGACGCAGTTTGTTTTCTGCTAGTGTCACAGTTGATGACACAACAGTGGTCTTATCCCATGTACAATTAATCGCATTCTGAACATATCTAACAAACGTGTCCCATTTATCTTCTTAACTTCCAGGAGACGTAATGTCTAAAGCATTAGTGATTACTCTTCTTATTGTAGCTCTCGAACTAATCATTAGCACGAGGTATGGTCATAGCAATCAGTATATGCTTCCGCCATACGTTTCACAAAATATTTTAAACAAAAACATAAAATTCATTAATACCTTCCTGACATCTCGAGTACTCGTATCTTTGACGGAATCAATTAGCACAATCTTAGTAGTAGCATCTACAAAAACTAACAAATATTTATTTCCTCTATTGCTAGGCACGAATGGCCCCACATGATCCACATGTATCGTCTGGAACGGTACAGCTACCTTTTCTATTGGATGCAGCATACCTTGTTTCTTACCAGATATATTTATAATACTGGCATTTGAAACAAGATTTCACATATTTTTACAAACGTCACATTCCTGCTAACCAATATTTTGCCTAAATCTTGAGGAGAATTTTCTATAAACCAAAGTGGCCCATATCGTCATTGTAAAGGCGACAAATATACTATCGCAGATTTCGTGGTAACAACCAAATTATTTGGCCATTTTTTTTTTATAATTTTCTGTAGACAATCCCTTTCTTCAATTTATATTTTTCGAAATACTGTTTTGTATGATTATTCTTTTTTATTTTCCTGCGAAATATCTCGTATTATAGTGATTTGCTCACCCTGTAACTGGACTGCAAGCAACAAACTCACTTTCAATAATGTCTATTTGCAAAACATCTTTTATAAGGTTCCCACTCAAGACGTAGACGTGGCTCATCTGAGTTCCGGGACATAACCATCAACGACCCATGCGAGGGTTCGGTCCTTTACTATTACAACTTTAAACTTTATGCCCAATAAATATGTTCGGAAATGACGTAATGATAGTACAAGAAGTAGTACGCAATTCCTTAACCTTCAACACTGCATTTTATTCGTCATTATCCCAGATCCATGGGGTTCTTTTTTTTGTTAAAAATATTTAATCATACTTAGCACAACATCAGATGCGTTACCTTCTTCTACCTCAACATTATTAACGTTTAATGGTGATAGCCTTCTTAAAATAAGTTTATTTTTGGTCTTAATTATTAATACATCTTCCAGGACTATCACTGCAACATCTTCAATCGTAATTTATATATGACTTTTAAAATTACTGCCAACCTTATTATTATTATTATTATTATTATTTTCCACAAAACATTTTAGTTCTAATCTATGAACATTTTATTTTTTGACCATTAACTACAGCGGCTTTATGAAAAATGTTTTGGGAATCATTAATTTCATTTACGGCACGTTTATTTTTTGTTAATATTGCATTGAGCTTGAACATGACCTAATCTTTTACAAAGTTTACATTCTACATGTGGCCTTGTACAGTCTCGAATTCGATGATTTCCGCCACAATTGGAACTTGACATTTTTCGAGATACGTGACAAATAATATTAGTTCTGTTCTCTACATTCTTAAAATATGGTATATTTTGCATACTTGTGCTTGGTTTCGCTACAATTGTTAATGCCAGCGTACTTGATTCTGACGCAGCAGTACAACTCAAATAATTGGCTGAGCTTGCAACAGTCTGGAAGTTCGAAGCTTTCGCGGCTAGTGAGATCTTTTCGTCTTTGACCTCTTCTATTATACTGTCAACAATATATTCTTCATGAATCGCGAGGTTTAACTTGTTAAATTTGGCCTCTTTTTCATAACAGTAATTACCCAAATGTTGAACTACAATGCGGTTGTAACAAGCTATTTGAACAAGTAATTTTTTAAAATCATATTGGTGTTGGAGAGTTTTGAAAAAGTAAGTTTTTCATTTTCTGTCAATCTAGACACGGATTGGTCAAGGAATCATACCATTTAGGGGCATTACCACACAATCTATTAGTGGCTAATTTTAATGTTATTTCTTGCGTCTATCTATGAGATATTTTCAATTCATCAATTTTATGTACCCAGTTGATCGTACTTTGGGTATTATCAACACCCGGGTCAAATAAAAGTATAACAGTCTCATCAAGATTAACATTGGAACGCGTACTTACAATTTGTAGCAGTTCATTCTCTAGGCGACGAGCTACTGGAATGCTTAGATTGTAGTGTATGCGAATGGGAGCGGTGTAATTCTTCTCTCAGACCGACCCATCGCACAGTGGGGCGAAATCCCCATTTAGCTGGCCAAAACTCTTAAAGTAATAAAACTGATCCAAAATGAACTCGTCATTATGGCAAAAATAATGAAAAAAATCCCTTTGAGAAAATAGCGTTGTTTTTAGGGGATAGAAATTGAAAAAATTTGTAAAATTCTAAAATTTCAGATTTTTATAAACTCGACCTGCGAATTAATGAAAAAATAGTGAAAAAAATTCCTTCGATGAAATAGAGTTGTTTTTTAGGGGGTTTAAATCGAAAGAACTTTGTAAAATTCTGAAACCTGTGATTATTATAGAATTCAACATGAAAATTAACAAAAAAATAGTGAAAAAAATCTCTTTGATTAAATAGGGTGGTTTTTAGGGGGTGAAAATAGAAAAAAACTGAGCAAAAGTCGAAAACTTCTGATTCTTATAAAATTCGTGCCACGAATTAACGAAGAAAATAGTGAAAAAATTCCTTTAATGAAATAGGGTCGTTTTTAAGCCATGGAAATCGAAAGAAATGATTAAAATTTAAAAACTTAACTGAATAAAATGCTAAAACTTCAGATTCTTATAAAATGCATAATACTTGTTAAATTTATGATGATTAAAAAAAATCTAGTTTGGAAAATTTATACCTTTAGATTTAGGCATACCTATATGTCACTGTTTATAAATAAAATATCTTTGACAGGGATTCCGCTACGAAGAAATTTTAGTCTGAATAATATTTTTCAGAGCCTTCAGTGTCTTCTTCAGAGTCACTAGCAGTGTCTTCTTCAGAATCTTCTTTGATTGCTGTACCTATTCCAGTTTCTGCAGATAATAGCAAGACCACAACTTCCTTGTCGAACGGTTTTGCTTTTCTCCTTGGGAGTGTTCGAAGACTTTATATCTAAGGATCTTAGCACAATAAAAGTGGATTAAAAACATCTTCTAAGGTCTTTTCGCGTGAGCATTTTCTTTAATATCCCTCACGATATTTCCTTATGTGTTTATTTAATGCTTCTGGACCTTTTCCGAAATCTGCCTAATTGGCAGTATTGCAGACGGTATTACAGCAGGGCTGTGTATTAGAATCTTGTATAAAGGCATACTATACCAGGAATATTTTTCTGCAAATAATCTGGCTGTCGTCAAAGCATAGTTTTCAAACATTTGTATATTTATACTGTATCCACTTGATTGTTGTAAAATTACTTTAAATCTTTTTTATAACCTCTATGTCTATTCCTGTAATGGCGGATGAAAGTTCAGAATTTTCAAAAAATCAGCGGGCTGTATTTCCATCATTATTACTACCAAAATCTGGTTTCGGTCGATCTACTATGAGACCCCACTTAGATTTGAATTTTTTCTTCATTTCTGCAACTATTCCATTATTGTTCTCCCCACAAGCTTACCACGATTTGATAGGCAGTTTGTATGCCATGTGTAATAAACACTTGAAGAAACGTATCCAGGCATGCAAAGTAGATAACACGAAACGGAATGTTGAAGTATATACCTTCTGTTTCAACATTAAATCTATGTTATTAAATGTCTTTGAGGTAACACCACACGTATAGCATTTTTTCGCAGAGGTTGTGGAGGATGCAGCATTTCAAACTTTACCATATATTATTGTAAATACCAGAGTATGCGTAATAAAGATTTCTGTTTCTTCGGGTTTAGCGGAAGTCGGAACAAGTTGAGAATTTGAGTTTCTACTTAATCTCTTTCTTGCAAAGTAATATCCGTCGTTTCATGTACAAATTGGAGCCTAATGGGACGACAATAACGAGGAGAAGACGGTCGGGACCATAAATTTTGCTAGATGAATTAAATTCACCAGATATAAGTTGAAGTGGTACAAAAGATGTAAGAAAGATACTCGCATCTGAATATTCTTCATCGTCTTTCTGTTTGTATTGTATACTTTATTAACAAAACAGTAATGACACTAAACGTGGACTGTCGACTGACTTATGCCAATGCAATGCCAACAATACTATTACCAGCCTCCCTCATTTATTAAAATATACTCATATTACATACATGCTTACTATCGAATATTAAGCATATGATGAGTAACTGTATATAAATCTATATTACACGTTACAGGAACTCAAACAATTCCTACATAAATTACATTCAAACTATTTAAATAATTATTTACTGTAAATGTTAATATTAAATGTGCAACTGTTACAATAATTATTATTAAATATAATATCCATTTAATTCCTTTTTCATTATGGCAGACAATGACGTTACAGTTGATGCATGTATTAATTTGCTTTTGATAACTATGGAAACAAAATCCCAGCATTATGATTTTCAATAATGAACAAAACTTCAAGTATAAAGAGAATACAAAAACAAAAACACAGGCTTATATCCAATCATCACCCGAAATACAAGAACGAAAACACATAGTTTTCGTTTATTAATACACATATTAGAACAAATCAACAACGTTCATTTTATGTTAAATGAAGGAATCTGAGTTATTCGATTGATTTTCACGAATTGCCTTGTTTTAATATTACAGGGTGTCCCAAATTGATGGGGAGTGGGGGATTTTATCCATTTGTGTACCAACTAGAAAAATACAAATACAAATACAAAACTTTATTTCGATGTCTTTTAGCATTATTGAGAAATGGGTCAAAAATTTTGTTTTACAACTTTAATTTTTTTTGCAAATATTATTTTATTGACCTTTAAACATGCTGCAATAAGAATATCTTCGCTTTTTTCATATGGTTGTAAAAAAATTACTTTTTTTCAAATCTTTTTAAGTTAAATTTGTATTTCTGCATATTTGAAAATGTTCTGTAATTCATTTGCATTCAAGAACACGAAAAAAAATATAGAGCTCTTTTTGTCATATTTTTGAGCGTCAATGAAATTGTGTATTAGGTAATAACAATAGCAAAGAATTAAATGCAGAAAGGTTCGAAAATTAAAAAAGAATGCTCTGTATCTCGAAAATAAGAGATATTGAAATGCACATTTATAAATTAAATTTTTCTCGATATTTAATCACAAATACTTGTCATCTTTATTTATCTGTTGCGCAAATAGTTGGAACCAATATCCATACAAATTTGAGGTATACTGTACAAGTTTTTAATATAATGGAAGTTTGGGAGCTGAGAAAAGAAAAATTTATTAATTTATGTTAACGAAAATGCAATCAGTCCTACTACCTTCTATATCATGAATCAGAATATTTAAATTTATTGAATCAAACTTAATAAGTGAGTATCATGTATACAACGAGCTACAGTAGTATGGTAAAATGACTGCAAAAACGTCAAGAACTATATTTAGAAAAAGGAATGTCGATTTATTTTTAAAACGCATGTTTTTCTCTACGTAATTTATCTGCAATTTTTATTTACAGGTTCTTGTCTTCAAGCAATGACGTCATCTATTTTTTTATATCACCATTTATTTTTTATTTATTTTGGTGGAATTTTGATTCTTTAAAAGATGGTTATAAAATTATTATTAAATGTCTGTTTGAAAAATGAATAGGTAAGAGAGTGTCAATAGAGTGCTTAGCAAAATCTCCGGATTTAAATAAATTTTGATAATCTTACTTGACAACTATAAAAGAATTAAAATTATTAAATAACGATGCATTTTCTTAAAATTAAATCAATATATCTAACAGTTTTATCTAAAAACATTTTTTGACGATTTGCAGTCATTACGTTTTACATCTGCCGCTGTTATTTTGACAGGTACTATTTAAAATAGTTAAATAATACTAACTGGAGGATGAAAACCTTATTATGTCAAAATGTTGCTATTTTGAAATAATATTTTGTTACACACCTAGCATAGAAAAAATACTTTTTTTTGTTGTCTTTTACCTAAATTACTTATGATTTAACTCAATTACTGGGAGAAAATATTTTTATCATGAAACTTGCTTTTATCTGAGATATTTAATTTTGACTTTCACTGTAATATTTTTATATTTGAAAGAAATGATTACAATTTCCTGTTTAAATTTTATGATACTACTCATTTTTTTGCATATTAATTAGTGTAAACTTTGTTGTTGGTATTTTACACTGAAACAAATTGACATTTTTACTTGATATATTTAGTAATAAATACGTTAAACTATTTTTTACATTTATTTGAGTCTAAATAAAACTTGTACACTGAAACAAATTGACATTTTTACTTGATATATTTAGTAATATGTTGTTATGTTAAACTTTTTTTACCATTTATTTGAATCTAAATAAAACCTGTTAAAGAAAAAGCTACTTTCTGGAAATAGAATCTGTGACATTAAATTTCGAAAAGGTATTTTTAAAAAATGTGTTCTTAGAAACATATGTTATTATTTATAATATCTTGACTAATTTCGGCTTACAAAATCATCATCGGTAAATAATTCTAAAACGTCACTTTTATACATAATAAACATATTTTTAACGCCTGTTTTTCATAATAAACTATTAGCAGTAAATAATATTTAGTGTCTTCTGGACATTTATTCTCATCTAAAATAATCAAAGCGTAATGGTAAGCAATGGAGCAGATATATTCTCACTCTGACTATAAGGATATGAGTGCACTGATGAATTTAAAAATATTTAGAAAATATCTGCTGGTATACGATAGATACCTACCGGCAGAAATTGTCCACCATCGCTCCTTTTTCATTTTAAATTCAGCCAATGATGCTTTGAATGTTAAAAGAGAGGAGAGTGAGAAATTGACACCTCCGATCATAAGGCGTTTAATTTTTAAGACATCCCAAGGACACAATATGAATTTCAAGAAACACAGTCAGCATTTACATGCAATAAGGGTAACCACTACTATTGTTAGTGCCATTTGGACAGCTGAAATATTTTTACCAGCTTCCCTGTTTGTGCCACTTTGGCAGTTATAAAATGAATTTTGGACAGGTAAATATAGAGGTTTTGTTTGAGGTTTCACAACTTTTGTAATACATAACTTTTTTATTGGAAAAACCACGTGTAGCTAAAAAAAATACGCATTTTTACAGAAATTTAATAATATTAAAACTTCCACTTCATCTTTTTCGGTTTGTATAAGACATAATAGAAAATAATAATAATAAGAATAATACAAATATTTTTAACTTTCGACCCTCTATAGTTTTTTTCTTTCTCAGAATTCATAATTCAAAATACCTATCAAAACAACACCTCACTCAAGGAGTAAATAATACTAAAACTAATCTTCATGTTGATGTAGTTCTATCTAGTTAATAATTTTTTCTACGATCTTGTCTCCAAACAGGTATATTTTGTATATTTTACATTTTCCGATCTCTTATCATCAGCAGCAAGATGGTTTTTTTGATGTCTAACACAAACAAAATATAATGAGTCCTAAAATATCAAAGGATGGATATATTGGCACAGTATTCAACAAAGGACATGTGCTGATATAAAAAAAGTCGAAACGGTAGACGATATTTCTTTCATTCTTGCAAAATTGTGGAAAACATCAAATTATCGATTTCCTGTACTGTAACTAAATAAAGGATACTCGTAATACCATGCACATAATGACGTGTGTATTTATTAAATCATAAACAAGGCAAGAATAATACTCAAACTTCAGTCAAATTAATATTCATATTGAATCCTGTTTTATGTAAAGGTCGTATGTACTAGCTTATTTTAAGCGTTTCCACGTAACATCTTATTTTCACAAGAACTTCATAAATAGATTATGTAAATGTGACAATAACGTTTTCTGGCTGACAGATATTTCCTTTATACGTTTATGCTTTGGATAAAATGGGACTTTAATGTGTTTTGCAACTTTAATGAACAATGCGTTAATAAGGATTATAATATTATAAAGTCCATATTTTTGTTACTACCAGCATAATAAAACAGGGTTACAGTCTAACGCCTCACGCTTTGCATAAGCAAGACACAAAATATCACCGTTTCTGAAGACACGAACTGCCTTGCAATTTTTTATGTCCATTAACATACTACACTAAACAGAAAATATAAATAAAAATATTTTTATACTCGCCGTACACACAATAGATCTCTAGCTACTGTTTTCGAACTGAACACATTACAAGCTGAATAGAGCAAGGATGCAAACAAAATAGACGGCTATACAAAGGTCTACTCTAGGGACGCAAACCATATTCGTTCTTTGACACTTTATACGTAAATAATATAATTCTCGACCGCTCATTGGTGCCAATATGATTCTCAGCGCTTGAAGACTGCTCATCGGTGTCGATTTTACATACAAAAGCTAATTAATTAATTTAATTAATGTGTAGGTACGCTACCAAAAATTACAATTTAATTTATTACTATTAATTATATCAGGAGTTTTTCGGAATATAGTATTAGGTTTATAAATCCGTCTCTGGGATGACATCAAACTACCTACTTGTTCTTATAGCACCTAATAGGTGTTGTCAAGAGGAGATTAATTATCTCAAGCAGAGAATGCAATTTCTTCTATAGACATAAAAATTGGAGCGGTTACAAATAAAAAAATAAATCATGACGTCATGCAAAAAAACACATTTTCCTTTTTTCCTCTATATGAACATTGATTGGTTGTAAAATTATAAAATTCAAACAAAATATACGATAAGAACGAAAAAAGTCGGATTCGAATTAAATTAGTAAGGAAATGTTCCTTATAGGTTATGTAGACACTTGGATAAATATTTACCGTATATTCATTTTTTTTTTAAATCGAGAACGTTGATAATACTGTAAATTAAATATATTGTGAAAACTTATGATGGAATAAATTCTATATCTCGAAAAAGAAAAGAAAATGTTCAAACAGATTTTTGTTTTTAAAATAACACTGACGTAGTTTTTCACGAAACACCAAAACACATTGTACTGCAATCGACACGCATTTCGCACCAATTGGCGTCATCTGGAGATGATTGAAACAGTTTTAATCATCTGTTCTTAAAGGAGTTTTAATCATTTCCATATGATGCCAACTTGATTGGCGAAACGCGCGTCAAGTGCAGTATATGGTGTTTTGGTATTTTGTGGAAAACTACATCAGTGTTATCTTCACATTAAAGATTCCAACCCACTCGAGGACTGTTTTTAAAATGCAAATTTTTGCTATAAGAGTTTCACACCCTCTTTTAACATAGTGTCCTACAGATCAACGCCTTCAAACATTTTGAATGATACAAGGGGTTCAGTTATATCTTGTTTGAAGGAGTTAGTTATTTTAATTCTCTAAAGTCAAATCTGATCTCTTGAATTCAATAATTTACTTAAAATTGAAAATACTTACATTCTAAAACTAAAGTTTTAATAAGACTTACGGTTAAAACGGATTTATCACCGGCTAGATGGAGTAGTTTACTAAAGCTCGTTATGGCAAGTATGACTAGATAATGTCTCCATCGTTCTGTGGGTTCGCCTCCCCCACCGGCACCGGTAATATCGGTGGGAATGGTTGTGTCCGCGTTTCTTCATAAGTGTAACTCTCGCCGTGCAGCTTCCCCTTTGGATTCAGCGGTGGTCTAATTTCTGTGGTCTTTACTAAAGTTAATTTATAATTTGTTCAAAATAAGCACCTTTTATTTCTTGAAGTAACCCAGTCTAAAATAAAATTCTTTTCTGACGTTTTCGATCATCTATTTAGTAATATCCCTTACTTTGGTCGTTATTTTGCAAGTTTGCAGGTTTTGTTTGATATACCCTAGAGACCCTTCAAATAGAAGAAATCCAATAGAATCAGATTAGGCGACCTTGCGGGCTATTTCAACGGACCTCGTCTGACTATTCATCTATTCGAGAATACTGTATTTAACACTGACGTAGTTTTCCACGAAAACACTGTATACTGCACTCAACTTTGAGTGCAGTATATAGTGTTTTGGAGTTTCGTGGAAAAATGCGTCAGTGTTACCTTCACATTAAAGGTTCCAACTCACTCCAGGAATAATTTATTTAAATATTCTCTGACGGGAAGTGTAAAATGAGGTGGTACACCAATCTGTTGGACTACATAGAAAAATTTGGTATCTTTGTATTGTTTGAATTGGGAAATAAGTCTGTCAAAGCAGGAATAAGCTCGGTTTGGAGAGAGCTAAAATAGATAGTTTTGGGTTACCCTCAAAGAATTTTGGTCCCAATAATTGATTCCCCATTACGCCCACACAGATATTATCTTTTTCCGGTTTTTTTCAGTACGTAACTCTTGCATCCAGTGAGTATAAAGATTTTTCGTGACCAGTATCTGCAATTCTAACGATTTACATATTTATGAAGGGTAAAAATTTATTCATCAGGAAATAATACCTTATTTAGAGATAATTCATTCTAGTCCAATTTCTTCATTTCTTCACAGAAATCAACCATTCTAGGAAGATCGCCTTAACATAACTCCTGTGTTGGATGAAGGTTGTAACGATGCAGTTTATTTGCTCTAAACAGCTTCATGACGAGTGTATGACCTGCATCGTTATTCCGTGCAATTTTCCTTGCAAAAATCATAGGATTTTCTTCTACCTGCAACATTACATTCAATTAATTAATAACAAAACATTTTCATTTAGGTAAATGTTAAGTAAAACCACCTTTTAGCATGTTAATATCTATGTACAGGGTGGACAAATTTCGATGTTTGTATATAGGGTAACTCGGTAAGTGTAAGAGATACAAAAAAGTGGAAGACACATTCTATATCTCTTTTCTTGAGAAATTCACTGGCAGAAAGAAAAATTTGCTATCTTTTTTTTGTTTTCGAATTATAAAAAAAGTTCAATTTTTCGACTTTTATACACGTCAATATTGTTTGTAAAGTTATGAAAAAACAACTTTTATATTGTTGAGGCACTTTTCTCTGTACAATACAGTGACGTCCAGAAATTTAAAAAAAGCTGCAATTTCGAGTTATGGCATAAAGTTTAGTTAAAAAGGATATTTTCCTCTCTTTCAAACTATATATCATACGTGAGGTCGCTTTTGATGTGTATATAATCAATAGCGAAAATAATATTTTAGTAATTTACTTTTTGCGTCTTTTTTTTTTGTTTTATTCCAAGTAGGCGTGTGTTATCTATGAGAGTGTTTATCCGTTTATCAGTAAATTGCATATTAATAATTTTACTTCCATCATAATTACACCCCATTTAACAGTAAAAGTGAAGATATCTTACGAAAATACGAGAAATATGAAATGCTAGAATGCTTTATTCAAAGTAATAACAATTGTGATAATGCATCCGAAATATATTTTAATCGCTATTCAGAAAGAAGACAACCTAATAAAGCTATTTTTAACAGGTTAAAAAAAATCTCATTAACTGTAGGTTCTTCAAAAAGTCAAGACCAAAAAATTACAACATTGAGGTTGTTGAAGAAACTTCTATAACTGTAATTGGAATGGCGGTTGCAAATCCTCAATTTCAAGTCGTCAAATTGAAACTGATTCTGGGATTTCAAGACGTCGAGCTTTGGTTATCTTGAAGACACACAAATTCAGGCCTTATGCAATAATGAAACAACATCACCTTCAACCAACTGATCTTCAGCGATAATTGGAGTATTGCATATGGTATCATCAATAAAGTCAACAAAATTCATTCTTCTCGAGAAATGTAATTTGGACAGATAAAGTCTACATTAGCAGTGCAGGAATTTTCAACAGGCACAACGAGCAGTATTGGCCTGATATGAACTCTCACCGTTTCGTTAACGTACGATCTCAGGGACACTTTGGTTTTAGTGTTTGGTGTGCTCTACGTGGCAATCGTGTTTTAACATATCACATATCAAGAAAATCTTAATGGCCAACGATACTACGAAATCTTGAATCAGAAAATTATTGAGGAATTTATGGATAATCTCCCCTTAATTCTAGCATATCACATTTCTCGAAATTTTCGTAAGACATCTTCACTTTTACGATTAAATGGGGTGTAATTATGACGGAAATAAATTTATTAATATGCAATTTACTGACAAACGGATAAACACTGCCATAGATGATATGCGCCTACTTGGTATAAATATAAAAAACGAAAAACGTAATCAACTAAAAGATTATTTTCGCTATTAAGTAATTACGCATCAAAAGCGACCCAACATATGATATACAGCTTGAAAGAGAAACTCCCTTTTTAACTAAACCATAGCCAACTATGATTCCCACTTAAAAAAAAATACACCTTTATGCCATCTCACAATTACACCTATATCTTTTAAATTTTCTCGACCCCACTGTATTATACAGAAAAAGTGCCTCAAGAATGTAAAAGTGGTTTTTCATAACCCCGCTTTTCTCCGTTATTTTTGGAGCTAAGAAGACGTTTCAAAAAACAGATTTTAGGGAATTTTATGAATTTTTTTTTCGAGACCTCATTGAATATACCATAATGTTTCATAAAAGTGTGATCAACCCAACTTATATTTTTTTTAAATAGTTTTCAATTTTTTTAAATCTAAGTTTTATTACGATTCCAGTGATATATACATGTTATATTTTTACATTATTTGTTTGGAAGGTACAGGCTGTTACAATATGCTTCGAGTATATTCCTGCGTTCATTTTCAGAATAATACATGATTTTATTTAATAGAAATATTTCACACACAAGTTATGACAACAGAAAATGACAAGTTAATCGATTGACAGATATTGAATTATCTAGACGCTTATTTATTTTTCCATACGCTTCTTGAAATATGACATTTTATAGTTTCTACTTCATTTTAATTCGATATTTTAACAGCTTGTATATTCCAAATAAATAATGCAAATATATAATATGTATATATCACTGGAATCGTAGTAAAACGTAGATTTCAAAAAACTAAAAATATATAGGATATTCTATTTAAAAAAATACAAGTTGTTTTTATCACATTTATATGCACAGAGGTCACCTTAAAAATCTGTTTTTAGAAACGTCTTTCTAACTCCAAAAATAACGGAGAGGTGGATGGGAATTCTCGCGGGTTTACCCGTACATGCATCTTATTAAAATAAATCAGCGTTGGAAGTTGATATTGGCAATTTCAATGAGACTTTGATTTGATTAAACATTTTTCTAAAACAATTATTAACCGAAATCAAAAAATTTTCTTTGTATAGAGAATGAAAATAGCCTTCAAGTAAGGTATAACTTATTTACAATTTTCGAAGGGGTTGATCTCAGGGGGAGGAGGTTTTAAAAACAATAATAGATCTATCTAAGGATTTTTTCCAAAAAATTTCTGTTATCGAGATACAAAACTTATTCTACCATAAGATTCCATACTGTATGTTTTTGTTATTTTGAGAATATGTTCCTCAAGTTCAGGCGCGTTCCATTAAACAAGGACTTTTGCTGTGTTTCCTGTATATTAAGATAGATATAAACTCATAGCACATACAAAACTTGGTGAAATATGCTATCGATCCATTTTTCTATTTTTTTTCTATCTATATCTTTAAGAAGAAGAAAATGGGTTTAAAAAGTAAAATTTTCAACTGATCACCATTGTCAAAAAAAAGTATGTTTTATTTTCTATAATTTTTGTGTTTCCCAAAAAAATAAATAAATAAATAAATGTAGGAATTTTTCTCACCAACGATAATTTTAGCGCCTCTGGTCGATCAGGAGCCGGTGTCTTTTTTTTAAAGCTAGTCCACCCCTATTCAATTTCATTAAACACTTCTGTTTGTAGGAAAATGTAACTCAAGTGACGAGTTAAGAGATTAGGATCATTTCAGGTGTAAGATTATTTACAAATATTGCCAAAATATTTCCTTTTTTTCCGTTTGAATGTATATAATGTCTCTACTAGTCATTAAGTCTATATCTGATTCGCTCGATGCTACTTATCTATTTGTTACAAAATTGCAGATTCTATTTCCAGTAATAAGTTCTATTACTTCGTTGTGTTCCTACGACCATTATTTTTATCACTTTCATCCTTCGTAGATTTAAATAAGCTAATGTATTTATATGTACAAAATGTAAATATTTGATATAATTATATATATTTTTGTTAAGTTAAATTATATTAAATACATTATTTTAAGTAGAAAATGATTGACTTATGTGAAAGAACAGGCATATCATCGCAAATTTATAATTGATATAGTGAATTATAGTGCCTACATTTTGATAAACTGTATGCTCTATGTAAACAATATTTATTCCTAATATTAATATGTTTTTAAAGGTACTTGAATAATAAATGTCACGATACAATCGACACAAAATGGAAATACATTATAGTAAGAGTGTTTTGCTTGCATTTGAAACTATCATAAATAAAATTTCAGATGCAACTCGGAAGAAATACTATTAAGGATGGCCGAGAATTTATTTGAAATCTTATTTTGTATAAAAAAACATCTATTTATAAAGTACTGGATGAAAATTTTATAATAGTAACGAAATTATTTAATGTCAAAATATAAGGAATATAAAATTATACTTCTCGAACGATTAACCTGTTATACAGGGTGGGGCAATAGTGCGTCCGACTTCGATATCTCGAGTTCTATGATAGCTACAAACTTGACTAGAAGACATAAATAAACTAGACAAAAAATACTATAACCGGAAATTAGTTTCGAATATATACAGGGTAAGCCAAGACGATTCTACAGGGTCAACTAAAATTTTTTAAATGGAATGCCATGTATAAGAACATTTTTTAACCTCTTTGTGGCCTCCTTCCACTCCTGTATTATTATTGACTCCCTCACAACCACTTGGGTATAATGATTTTTTTTTTGTTGAAATTATGATATTTATACATGTATAATTATCGATTATAAGAAAAAATATGTTAGTACCAGTAATGAGATGTGTGCTGACACTCAGCCATTTTCACTTCCTAACAGTATACAGGGTGGCCAAAAATAATTTTTGAATTTACAACTATTTGAAGTGAATTTTCTCAATTTTTTCAAATGGGACACCCTATATATTTTAGACGATGTGGTGTAGACTTGAAAAACGAAAATTTTTTGTACGCATATGCCTATGGCTATCTGTAACCATTTTCGATTTATTGAACAATAACTGCAAAAATGTCATAGAAAGTGCTCCACATGTTGCCTATTTTGATTAACACACATTTCTATGCGTCTTTGAAATGAGGTTTCTACTGTTCATAAAATTGTCGGAGTGATACTTCTAAAAGCATTCATTATCATTTCCTTCAAATTTTGGATAGTTGTTGGTCTGATGTTTTTATAGGCATAATGTAACACGATTATTATAATACCTTCTCTTGAATTATTCGAAAAAAAAAACATTTTTAATTTTTATTGCTGAATTTTGCAGTTATTGTTGAATAAATTGAAAATGGTCACAAATAGCAATAGGAATGTACATAAAAAAAATATTCGTTTTCAATCCTACTGTGACGTACTTCGCTACTCTACACAAGAGCAGAAGTGTCACTTTGACGCCCAACACTACGGCGGTGCTCACGGTACGGATATCTCGGGCACCAGTTTCTGTTTAGAGTGCAGAAACACCACTTTACTCTATCGGCGGGACGATAGAGGCCGGGCAACTACAGTGAAGAAACGGCTAAGCCAGGGGTCGGGAAAAAGGAACTTACACACTACAGTTAATGAACAGACTCTCATTCAATATATTTACATTTATTCTACACACTAATTATTATTTACACTTTATATACACCTTAGTAACTACAACTTATACTGCAACGGTCTTAACTAGGGGCTAGCGGGGGGCAGTAAGCGGGCGGTCAAGCGGTGCGATACGGTAATCCGGTGAATGAAGCGGTGAAAAGGTACACAGTAATAAATTAATCGGTCACAAGCAGACGGCGGACGGATACCAGGAGGGGAAGCAAGCGCCAATACAAGCACACTATGCCTATCTATAGCGGTTATTTACTATCGCTTGGCTGATGGATGGTTCCAGACTTATAATATGCCAAAGCTAGTACCTCCAAGGCGCCCTGCCGAATATGACGTGCTCAGGCGGCCTGGAGGGCACGCGGTATAACGCGGTTACGGTTGGGGGGGGAAGGAGTGACAAGCCTAACAGTGGCAAATTGCAAATGACGACAGTAAGGTTAAACCCCAAGCTACCCTGCAGAATTTTTACGTGCTCAGGTAGCCCGGCGGATCCGCGGTTACGGACGATACTTCCAAGTCACCCTGCAGAATTTTTACGTGCTCAGGTGGCCTAGAGGACACGCGGTGGCAAATGGTAGTACCTCCAAATCACCCTGCAGAATTTTTACGTGCTCAGGTGGCCTGGAGGGCACGCGGAATAACGCGGTTCTGAATCCAACCTTCGGCCGCTCTCCCGTTCTATGGAAGGATATGAGGCGGATACGTCTTAGCGCTCGCGGTACACAAACTCTAAATAAGGTCCGAAAAGTACTCACCAGCCAAGTAATACAGATTATTTACCAAACCTTTATTAAACCTTGCTACCTACTTCCGTGTCCTGGGCTGCTTACTCTCTGGAGCGGTCGGGGTCGGCACATCTGGTCGGTACGGGCGGCAGCAACGGACTGTCCTGGATGCTCTGAAAAATCCTCAAGCTACTAAACTCTGCCAAAAGCAGAAGTAGGATGAGACGCGGTGGTCATGCGCGGAATATAGCAATACGTCACCCGAATTCAATTTAAACAAACCTATACCTTTATACTCACAACAAGATTACTTACTATGCTGCTCGGCGTGGTTCTTCAGTCAGCAGCTAAACGGCAACTGACTTGTTCGAAAAATCCTCAAGCTATTAAACTCTGCCAAAGGAAGAAGTAGGATGAGCGCGGTAGTCATTTGCGGAATATTGCAACTACGTCACCTTTTACCGACTTAGAAAAATTCGCAATTTCATTTGTATACCTATGTACCTCTATACTCACAAGTTTACTTACGGTCCTAGTCGGCGTGGTGCTTCGGTTGGCGGTCAGACGGGGACTAACTTGTCTGAAAAATCCTCATGTTACTAAACACTGCCAAAAGCAGAAGTAGGATGAGCGCGGTAGTCATGCGCGGTATATTACAACTACGTCAGCAATTTACGGAGAATAATTCCGCATTAAATTTAAATACCTATATCTTTATACTCACGAGTTTACTTACTGTCCAAGTCGGCGTGGTGCTTCGGTTGGCGGTCAAACGGGAACTAATTTCTCTCGGGGTCCTTCACGGTAGCGCGGGCACAGGAGTGCTGGGGCTAGATGCCCGCTTCGCGTTTCGCGATTCACGTACTGCCGGCCACTCGGCATGTGTGGAATGTTTATCCAAACAGAACAATACTACCTATTTATAATTAACAATTAATCTATTATTAATGATCAGCTGACAATACCACTATTAAAAGCGCAGTACTACAATGGTTAAAATATCTTTCGAAACAGACATATAGCACCTAGTTACCGAACTTAAGTCTATAAAATAATCACTTCGTTACACTACATCACACTGTCTAAAAATTGAGAAAATTCAGTTCAAAATGTAGTAAATTTAAAAATCCTTTTTGGCCACCCTGTATACTTTTAGGAAGTAAAAGTGGCTGAGTATCATCACACAGATGTCTCATAACTGGTACATATTTTTCTCTTAAATTGATAGTTGTGATTGTAGTGATATTTTTTATATACACGTGTAAATGGTATAATTTCAACAAAAAAAAAATCATTACATCAATGTGGTTGGGAGAAAATCAATAATAATACAAAAGTGAAAGGACACTATAAAGAGGTTTCAAAAAAATGTTCTGATATACATCGCATTTCATTTATAAAAAAATTTGCTTGACCCTGTAGAATTGTCTTGACTCAACCTTTTGTTATTCAACAACAATTTCCGGTTATAGAATTTTTTGTCTAGTTTACTTATATGTTTCTAGCTATCATAGAACTCGAGATACAGAGGCATATTGCACCACCCTGTGTATTAATATTACAACTTGATGGGAATTGAATAATTAAAACAGAAAAACTACTTTTTAATTTAATCGACGTTTTGTTATGTTTATTAGCATCCTCAGGACCAGTTAAACTGACTTTTTGTTGTTCAAAATCAGTAATCAAAAATTAAGAAACACGAACACTGGTACAAGACACAGGTTGAACTAAATACAACACAAATCACATAAACGGCTATTTTTTTCGATACAAAGAAAAAAATTATGTGTACGATTAAAACACCTCAATAAATGCAAAAATGTACAGGGTGTTTCATTTAAGAAAGTTTTACATACGGCAAAATTTTTTTCTTTCTGTGTATTATTTGACCCCATAAATCTCATGTGATTGTAAATAAAGGGGCCGTGTACATGCATGTGCTAACTGTTCTGACTGAGCCCTAAAGCGGCACATAGGGTACGATAGTCCAAATTGAGAACTGTACTGTGCACTGTACTTTTCATCTAAATTTCTTGCCAATTGATGATAATGTAATTTTCTTGTGTAATTTGGAAGAAGAATCCCCTCAAAATGATATAAGAGGTAATGAGATGCGGTCTGGTATATTTGTTTGCAAATTTGAAATAAACTAGCTTAACCACGATATCAAACGATGATAGAAGAACTTGTATACAGGGTGAACAATGAAACCCTAGCAATTTATTCCCAAAATGTTAAAACACAATTGCAGATTTTTGTCATAGTAGGACGGTCTATGGACAAATTGTATGAAATGATTTTGCACGAATTTTGAAATCTGATATTTCTAGAGGTACAATTTTTTTCTGAAAATTAATCACACTTTCACACATGAACCTACCACTCTTTAGTGAGCCGTTGAAACAAAGGTTTTTAGTCGAATTCGATTCAGCAGACATGCATTTAACTACCCCACAGTACTCGCAATTTAAATGTAATATTCAACATTATTCAAGAGTGGAGATTTAATAACCTACTCATGATTTTATGGAGATACCTGTTGAGTGCTATGTCAAATGAAAAGGAATATGAATTTAACAAATTTCAGGTACGTTTCGGAAATGCTGCTCCTGCTCGCACGGTGACACCACCACCTTCAAAAGTTTTGTGAGGTGTTATGTTTTCTTCTACGTAATTGGTATTAAGTTCTCTGAATACCTGTATTCTAATATCAGGCTAAATTTTTTGGATGCCTCATTTTCGATTTCCACCACGACGACAATACATATTTTACCTGTTTTTGAAACATTTCTCAGAGCCACGCTAAAAGGCATAAAAGTGTTAACTACAGTCCGGATCCGAATTCTAAATTCTAGGAACGGATGTATCGCGTATTTTAATCCAAAATATATACAGGGTGTCGCGTTTAAATGTGGTACAAGCCTATAACTCCTTTATTTTTTTGACCGATTTAAAAACAAATTTTTAGAATGTAGGGTAACAAAAGCTCTATCTACGTGTGATACTGCTTTTTTTATTATCGCATTACGCGGCCAACTAGGATACGTTTTTTAGTGTCAAAAACTGCTAATTGCTATTAGCGATTTTATTATTAATAATAAAATTATAAAACAATTTGTTTGAGTTTTTACTGCACAAAAAACATTTTTTTTAACGTGCCATGAGACGTTTTAAGGGATGCTGAATAATTAATCAATTTTTTGAAAAAAAGTCGTTAATAACAATTAACAGTTTTTGACATTAAAAACGCATCCGAGTTGGCCGTGTATTGCACTAATAATAAAAGCAGTATCATATACAGATAGAGTTTTTGTTACCCTACACTCTAAAAAAAAACCCTTAAAATCGGCCAAAAATTAAAAGAGTTACAGGCTTTGTATCACATTTAAGCGTGACACCCTGTATATATATATATATATATATATATATATATATATATATATATATATATATATATATATATATATATATATATATATATATATATATATATATATATATATATATATATATATATATAAGTATACTTTTTCGTCAATTAATTTAACTTTTGATGTTCTCATAAAACGGATCTGCTCTTTCTACACGTCAACAACTAAATGAAGCAGTTCCTACTACAACAAAGTAAACAAATAAGCAGATGAAAAGAAATAATTTTTTTTGGGAATTTCACATCTCCAAAGCACATCTACAGAAAATAATTATTTCTTTATCTTATAGAAATCCGGAGGAGCCAAATGACTCAATTCATTAGGTGTTTACAATATAATATTATACATACGTAAAATACTAATCAACATGTGAACGCCGCTGGTGTAGTATACTTTTTAAATCGGAGAACGATGGATAAAGGATTTCCTGGAGTTAGAGTTTGATGGCACAAAAATTCAGTGCAATATTTGTGAAAAAATACTGTCATAGACAGTGAAAACACAGATTCTATAGCATATTGCAAACAAAAATCATAAAACACGTGTGAGTGGTGTGGTGTATTACTGCTATTGAAAGACAGAAACAATTTTATTTAGATTTAGTTAAAATGATAACAGTGTGCAACATTTTGTGAAACTAGATAACCATCAACTACAATAACTTTACTATGGCTGCGGAATCCACATTAAGGAAAAATTATATATTCTCAATTGCAAGACAGACACGTATGAGTTAGTGTAAATCAAACCACCGAGGCTAGTGGCCAGAACATCGAAAATATATTGGTTGGGGGATGGATGAGACAGTGGCAATGCCAGTCCGCTTAATATCAACAAAGGTGTTAGAAAAGTCTAGAGCTCGATCCCGTACTTTCAATCCTGTCACATAATTCATGCGCAAGAGTGACGAAACGCGCTCATGATAATAATGTTATTAGTTTATGTATTTTGGAAATAAAAAAAGAGGTCTATTGCTCACAAGATTCTTTATTAATGCTACCGGCTTCGTAAATAAACTTTGTTCCACATCATCAGGCAGCAAGAATTTTAATCATAAAGATTTTTCATTTCCAATATGAGTATCTCACATGGGAGTAACTTTTCTATGGAATATGTATTTCATTGATTTCACTGTGTTTCTTGGTCTACAATAACCATTCAAGTTTATACACAATAAGTTTTACAGGAAACTACTCAGCGGACAAAAGCCCCGACCTGCGCTGTATTAAACCTGCAAGTCTTGTTGGGTAGGTAATATCATGTATCAACTCCTCACTAGACACAGACCGGTTTCGAACTTGTTATGTTCTCACCAGTACGCTATAAGTAATGGAAAGACAAATAATAATAGCCAAAAATCAGACTAGTATAAAGCAGACTAAGCAAGACAGAGCTAGAGTGATAAATGTGTCCCTCTGGTGGTCAGTGCTAGTACGCGTCAGACATCACTGATGTTTTAGTGACTAATAGCGACCTGCAAAGCAGGTACCAAGAGCTGCAACCTCTAACCATGGTGGGCTAAACTATACTACTTTTCCATTACTTATAGCATACTGACTAGAACATAACAAGTTCGAAACCGGTCTATGTCTAGTGAGGAATTAACACATGATCTTAGCTATTAAACAAGATTTGCAGGTTTATTTCAACATAGGTCGGGCCTTTTGTCCGCTGAGTAGTTGTTTCCTGTAAATTTTATTCAGTATACAGTTTAGCCCACCAGAGTTAGAGGTCCGTGCTCTTGGTACCTACTTGCAGGTCGCTATCAGTCACTAACACATCAATGATGTGACGGGTAGTAGCACTGACCACCAGAGGGATACACTTATCATTCATTATGTCATTCGATCTCCTTAACTTACACTCTCGCGTATGAGTTGTAATATAAGATTGAAAGTGTGAGATCGAGCTGTAGACGCTTTTGTGGTAGAACGTAACATGCAGAAACGATATGTCAAGGTGTAGATAGCAGTCTTAAAACACTATAGGGCGAAAAACTGCGAAAATAATAAAGGAAGTGTCTTGCTGTTTGTAATGGATGAACCTTCTTATATGAAGGCGACTGGACAGCACTAAAAATACACCTATTTTAATCTGGTATATGTAGCACGTTTATTATTTCTCTGCGTGTGTTAAGTTACTAGATATACAGCAATATAAAATGTCTAGGCTAAACGAAAATGAAAAACGGGAAACTGTATTCGTCTTTCAGATAATGGAATGATTCAACAGGCCGTTGCGAATGTTGATGGTGTCAGCTAAGGTGCGATTTGCACATATGACGAATGACATGATTTGTGAAAATGCTAATGACAAAGTATGTTTTGGCCACCCTCTATAAATCTGTTTACTTTTAGTAATCATTATACTTATTATTAACTGCAAAGTCAAGAAAAATAACAGAAATCATGTTAAAAAAATTATTCAATTCTAATAAAAATTAAGTTTTCATTAAAATTTTGTGTCACTGTATAAATACTTATAAAAGGTCAACCATAAGCACCCTGTAGCAGAGAAGATAGATTTTCAAAATTTACAAATTTTTGAAGCTGTTATTTTTTCTTCAATTTACGGTTATACACAAAAATTGTATCTTCAATTTTCTCCAATATTTCTGACACGTACTTGAAAATTGTTAAATTCATACTCGTTTTCATTTGGCAGAGCATGAACAGATAACTTCATAAAAATATGAATAGATCATTAATTCTCCACTCTTGAATATGTTGAATACTACATTTAAATTGCAAGTATTGTGGGATGGTTAAGGGTATCTGATGAATCGAATTCGAGTAACAAACTTTTGTTTCAACTCCTCACTGAAAAGAAATAGGTCAATGTGTAAAAGTGTAACTCATTTTCAGAATAACAATTGTATCTCTAGAGATATTAAAGACATCGAAAAATATCCAAAACCGTTTCTTCCAAGTTGCCTATAGATCACCCTAATACGACAAATAAAAACCTACAATTGTTTTTTACATTTTTGGAACCAACGAAATTTTGAAAAATTGCAGGGATTTCATTTTCCAGATCAATTCCATTCTAGATTATATCTTTTAAGCTACGCTGTGCTGAAGAGGAACAATAATTTCGAAGCACCGGTAACCATAGCTGCTTTGTTTGTTTTCATTTTGGGGCATATGATATAATTTTTTTCTTTATATGCAATATGTACCTTTTCACACACTTATAAAACTTATAAAAAGTGATAAGTATTTTTCCCAGAGATTCTTCATAGCATTAAAATAAACCATATGGATCACGTTCCATGAAATTTTTAGATAACACGAGGTAGAGATTTTTGTATCAATAACGTTTGCTTTTGGGCTTAACTAATACACAACCTTTTGTTTTATCGACAAATATTTATTTAAAATTAAACTAAATTAGTAATATTTTTGTGATTACTTAAACATATTAAAAAGATAGAAACAAAACAACTTATTAAATTTTCATGTGCTGATAATTTGTGTAACTTTGTCTAAAATGTTTAAACCTCCAAATTGATTTTTATGTCTTCATTTGAGAATAGATGGAGTGTGTATTGGGGGTCCACTTTAATTAACCTTGTAAATGTACCGTTGTCAACGTCACAGAGTAGGCTGAGGCTGATGCTATCATTTGACAGTTGCTGAGTTCCATCTGCCGTCTTCCGAGTGAAAAGTCAGTTAGGTGGGTAAAGTGTGTACAAGGATCATTAGTGAATCGCTGACAGATAAAGACATTCATTCGTCTTCTAATAAAATATCAATGTTAAGAGCAATAGGTACGAGTGTTTGGAAGCCAGTTCAAATGCAATATAGGAAATCTTTATTAAACGAGGTGTCAAACTGATATTTAATATTAAAGTCATCGAATCTCAATGCTTCTAGTCAAAATAGTATATTGTTTTATTAGGAATAAAAGTGTCACTCGTTGTGGCGAGTCTGTAGGATTTAATGAACGAGCATAGCGAGCCCAGCAACTACAAACGAGCCACAAAAAGTTACTTTTACCAACCAAAACATGCTTTTACTTTTTTCAAACATCGACTTCAGATTAAACATGAAAAATAATTAGCATTTTTTATGTTCGCAAGTATATATATATATATAGCTTTGGAGAGCATGGTTTCACTGTAAACAACGTACCAGCAAAAATAGAAAAGTGTGTAAATTTTTGCGATTTGATGTGTTTCCAGGTGATTTGAAAGAATTTCTCTATTTTTTTACTAATTTCTCTTAGTAAACTGAATGACAATAATTCTGAATTCTGGTTAACGCTTGATTTCAGAATAATCATTTGTGAAAATAGTTAGATCAAATTCATGCCATTCATAATTGGTAATATATATATGTATAGTAATTTCACGTGAAAGATATCTTTCATCACTTGCGATTTTAGGGAATATCCCCATAAAGGTATAAATATAATAGGGCATCGGGCATCGACATAATAATCAACTATTACATTAAATACGAATTGAAAGCCTAATTCCATTTCATCCCCAGTGAAAATTAATTATTGATTGGTGTGCTCAATTCTCTGCTGTGCTTGAGCAATAATTCCTTTATGTACAACCAATTGTGTTGTCGAGAGAGAAAATTAATTTTCATTATCAAATATTGACTTACGTACACCTATAGAGGTAAAAAATAGTTCGTCAAGAATAAATAAACCGAAGAAAGACAAAAGGAATATAATATTTCAAAATTAATAAAAATTTTTTGAAACTCTATTACATAAGCGTAGTTACATTTATACTCGTTTTATTGTAGGCTTTAAAGAATGCCAAATTTACTATCACGGTTCGTTAATCAAATACATACAATGTGTTCAATTACAAGCCAGTGCTATTTGCTCGCTTGACGAGTTGGGATAAGCTTTACCTGGAAAGGGAGTTTTGTTGACAAATCTGGCACGATGGGATCGAGTATTGTCGGTGTTACCGAAGTGAAACATGATTCTTTCCCACATAATCACACTTCTACCTTCAAATGCTACCCTCGCTTCTACATTTTCTTCCAGAAACCTTTCATTATTACTTCTCCACACCAAAATTCTTCCATTTTACCTGCATGAATTGAACTGACTTTTATTCGTAAACAAACTACTCCACCTTGTTATTTCCCAGTTCGAATGAAGTTCTGCCCATTCTCTTCTTGTAATTCTATGTTGCTCCTTTAATAAACAACAGGTTGCCTATCTTTTAACACAAATTATTTTCGTATAGTTTGTTCCGCACAGTTTGTTCAGTAACATGTACATCAGAGCAGCGTTCGAAGAATCAGTCAATTGCCTTGCAGCTATGGTACGTCTCATTCTTGCTGTGATTAAATGAAAGTTGTCCTGTCTAGTGATAGTTTTCTTCATTCGTCCACCATTAAGATAATTACTATTCCCAACGTTTTCAAGACTACTTATTTCCTTCTGGATGGAGCTCTTAGACTTCTCCAAAAAATAGCAGTTTCTCTAATAGTGAAACTTCGCTCTTTTAGTTTTTCCACTATGACCAATTGTACATAGCGTTGTTTGTCGGTTACTATATCTACTAAGTTTCATCTAAAACGCGGTAACTCACTTTAAAAATGGTGGAAAGATGAAGATGAAAAAAGATGGAAAGTAGAGCTTCACCTTCTGCATTTTATTGTGGTTTTCAGTAGATTTGTGATACCAACATGTTGAAATGCAAACAAGTTCATGGTAAAATATAGATATTCTAGGTCGAAAAATCAAGCGCGCCCCGAGGAGTTTTTAGAAAAGAAATTTTTACTTTTTTCTTGTATACACAGATATGAGTGATTTAACTGTTGACACACACATATTGATTTCAAACTTTAAGTAGCATAGATTGACCAAAATATCCTAAATTCTCAATTTTTTCACTTTATTTATGAACATTACAAAGGCGGACATTAGTACGTACGTTTGTCCTCGAGCTAGTCTTAAAAGAGGCGGAGTTGTATAGTAAAGTAACCTTGGTTGTCATTATGTAGGATTCTTGCTAAAATATGCACCTAAGATACCATTGCAGTCAAATTTAAAACAAGCGGACCTACGGTTTATTTTCGACGGTAAAAAGTATTGATTATTTGAATGACCTATTGATACTGAGAAGAGAACCCTACAAAAAAATCAGGCAGATAATGGAATAACAACAAAAATTTATATGTCATGTTGTTTATTTTAGTTCCTTCCCTACTCTCTTCATCATGTAAACAACAACGTATTACACCACGATGCGTCGTCCATCAAACGTTAAAAAATGGCTCTAATGTGTATGTTGATAATTCAATTTTATGACATTTCCACCATCAATAATAAACCCAAGACCTACAACAATGCTCACAGTCATGTATTGAAGTCCACCAGACGATAAAATGTGTCTATTTTACTTTAGTCACAAATAACTGATAAGCGACGTTGTGTCATTTAGTCAGCCAGAGGTTGTAGGTGACATGATGACGGTTTTCTAGACCTAATACAATATTAATTTCTTTACAGACGTGTTTGAAAGTCAAAAGATTGCTGCATTGGTATACCTTATTAGCGTTGCTTTTAGAATTTGAAAATCATAGGTTTACAGTCTGTTCACTAATATATAAAACGAAAATAATAAACGCCAATTTGCAATTTTGTGGAATTTCTTATTACAAATAAATGTAAAAAATAACAAAAGTTCTAAGCATATCATTAATATTTAAGTATGATTATTAATTATATAGATTAGCAGTTGATACTAATTCTATAAATTCGATTTTATCAAAAATGAGCTCTATTTTATGGTTCGCTGAAACTGAAAACAAATCACTTAGTGTACTTCAGGTATTTTATCTTGATACTTAATACCTTTCATCATTTCCCAGGGGAGCGCCCATGAATGAGATACTCACGATTGGAGACCAATGCAATCTAATACAATACAAAGAATATAGAAAATTAAAGACACAGTTACACAAAATCGTTTTAAAATATTTTTATTTATTGATCATAATAACTTGCTAGCTTACCTCTTAATTATTTGTTACACTGTATATTCTAAAACCCTAAAGAAGATTTAAATCGAACGTTATCGAATTAACCAAATTAGATTTCCTTTGCCCTATCCCAGAAATTCTTCGACTAAAAATGTTATGTCATGGATTCAATGTTTAGCCCGGATTTTGATTTAATTTTGTTTATAAAATTATTACATAATTCCTCAGAAACGTTTCAAAACAATTAATGCTTGTATGTTATTCAAGTGCCTTTCAAAGTTGTTAATTAATAATAATACATAATAATAAATTTAAAATAATTACATAAATGCGCACAACATTTTATAGCTTACAGAAATTACTTGTTTATTTTTAATTAAGTACATCATATCTCTGTTCAATGTAGATAACTTTTTCAGTGTTTATTTAAAAGGGACCACAGTATGATATCTTTAGTTATTAAAATAAATGTTAAACGTTTTTGTGATGTTATGTTTTTGTACAAAGTTTGTATAATATTGTATATAATTACTGTTATAAATTTTAATAAATATTTAATATAATGATTTGTGTTACTTTTTGTGATTTTATCACACAATAAGACTTAAATTGTAGATACCTTCGACATGGATAATTCACATCATTGTCCCCATAAAGTGAAAACGCTTTTCATCGAATGGTGCTGCAATGTTAGTTGATCTGTAATTGGTTCCGTCACAAATTAAATGAAACGGAGTATATTTACTTGATAGAAATAGTTAGGACATACGCGTACTCGTGTTCCGAGATCCCCGCCATATTCAGGCGATTCGTGTCACTATTCTTCACAATGTACTCGTGTACATTTTATTCCATTATTTTTTATTTAGAGCAGTAGGTACCATCTAAAAGGTAAGTAATAATATCTTATCAAATAGTAGATTACGTTTATATTGAACATTTGTTTTATTTATATGCTTACCTAATATAGCTATAACATAAAAAACCACTTGTTATTACATCTCTCAACGAAAAAAATACTATGGAAGTGATATCCATGGATTACATGGTAATTCCTTTACATAATCATTGATTGTTTTGGGACTTATTATTTTCAATACATCTTATTTATATTATGTTTCCTCCACGATTAGTGTTTAAAGTAAGAAATATTGTACAGGGTGATTATTTTAAGTACCCCACTCGATTTCAATGCTTGATTTTTCACCTGTACTTATGTATTTTTTGTCATCTATGAAAATGAATAAAAACATTTAAATAATATACATATTTATTTCGGATATCAAAATAATTCCATATATATTTTATTTGTAACAAATAACTTTATCATTTTCTTACATTGAATCCTCTGCATCTGAGGGTTGTTAATTAAATATATTTTAATACAGTTTTGTTGCAAGTTTTTATATTGACTTTCATCAATATTTTATTTCACTTGTTGTAAATAATATATAAAATTACACGATTATGTTGCATTAGGCCGACGCAATCTCGACATGGCAATTTGAGTGTCTTGTGTATTAAGAATGTTTAATTCAACTTACTCTAAAATCATTATGGACTTACCATTTCACTTATTTTCTTTTTGACATTATTTAATGTGATGGCATATTTACAAAAATAAAAATATAATCACTGCTTGAAAAAAATATGTAGCACGACATCTACTCCATGTCATTAATGCTATACACGTTTCCATGTATGATTAGAAGAAAAAAAAGTCAATGGAAACAATTAATTAATGCCCATTAAAAAAAATATATATTTGAATTGGATATAACAACGATGTTATCACGAGTTGTTATATTACCAAGTGATACTACGTTTTCGCCGATTCATATCACAACTGTATATTAGCTCTAGTTATACGTTGTACCTATTTCTATCAAGAAACTATAGTACGTAGTAGTTATAAAAATTTACTACTGGTAAAATACTTGTCAGCAACAGTTACAGGGTTATTCATTATAAATTACTCACCCCTTATCGTCTTTATTATTGCCTATAGAAAAGAAAGTTTTAAATAAAAGTTGTGTAGTTATGACTGAATTTTTTTAAAATGCTATCAAAAGTACAGTAGCGTGCAGATTTCAGAGGATATAAAAAAAATAATACATTTTTTTAAATAGCATAACCTGTATATTATTAAATTTTTGGAATGATCCTTTGTTCCTGATTTCGAAAATATACCACATGTTACCCCTATCATATACCGTTTTTGAGTTATAAACGTCGATTATCTTAGTTAAACTAGTTACTGTAAATATGGAAAAGTTAACATTATTAAAGTGAGCTATGGAAATGACAACTATTATGTTTGACAACTGACATATCTTTAATGAAATAATCAAAATGGTTTACAGTGAGGAAGAAAAAGTCCAAATATTTACTTGTTATAATACAAAATAACAAAAATAATCGTGCAGCAAAAAGAGCATATAGGGTGTTGTATCCAAATCATCCAACACCATCAGAAAATACGTTCAAAAATATTTACCGAAAGGTGGATAATACCTCCAGTTTTAGTAAAAAAAAGCATATATTTCAAGCAAATTAGGAAGAACAGCTAGATATATTGCTTCATTTCGAAGGCAAGCCCATCCATATTTATTCGCGAATAGATTATTTTGAAATATTGTATTATTTTTTAGAAAATTCTGAATGTAGTATAAATAATGCAGTCGATCAATTAGGTAAAAGTTATTCCAAAATTCAACGTACGCATACGTTAAAAAATAACAGCTACCGACCATATAAAATTTTACCAGTACAAGTTATAGCAGAGACTCATACAAGGAAAAGGCTGAACTTTTGCCGCCAGATGATTCAAAAGTTGGATGAAGATCACAATTTTTTTACTAAAATATTATGGACTGATGAATCATCCTTTTCTACAGCAAGAGTTTTTAATAGGAAAAATCTAAGATCGTGGGAAAACAAACACAACAGAAAAAGATTAGTAAAACAAATAAAAAAATCAGGAAGAAAAACTGTTAGCGTTTGGTGTGGAATTTTCAGAAACAAAACTGTTGAGCCTATATTTTATGATTATACTTTAGCTGGAGTTACCTATCTGGAAATAATTATCCCAGAAGTAGAAAACATTCTTTTGCAGAATTTTACGGAAGCCGAACTTGATGATATGATTTGGATGCAGGATGGGGCAACTCCGCATAGTATCCTACCCATTCGAGATCATTTGAATAATGTATTCCCAATATGGATAGGGAATAATGGGCCTATTAAATTGCCACCTAACAGTCCGGATTTGACTTCTATGGATTCATTTTTTTTGAGGATTTCTAAAAGATATTGTCCGTAATAATAATAACAATTATAGTATTCAAGTCATTAAAGACAGGATTCGATTTGAAATAAACAATCTGAATGTAAATAATGAAGCCATCTCCAATTATAAATATAAGAAGATGTTATCAATTATGCATTGACAATAATGGTGGACACATCGAACATCTTTTATGAGTTATCATTTATTTATATTTAAATTTCCTAAATAAATCTTTGTTATCTACTTTGTATAAATAATTGTTTTTCTTTCTTCCTCACTGTAAATCATTTTGATTATTTCATTTAAGAAATGTCATTTTTCAAACGTAATAGTTGTCATTTTCATAGCTTACTTTAATAATGTTAACTTTTCCATATTTACAGTAACTAGTTTAATTAAGATATTCGATATTTAATAACTCAAAACGGTATACGGTCTTGGCTTGTTGAAGGACCCACAATTAATGAGATTTTTTTTAACGTTCACTGGTCGATTAAAAAACCAAGTCCATAAAAGTCAAATCATATGGAATTTTAATATGAAAATGAGTCTTAATGCAAATCGTATGTGTTTAAACGCTCTCTGTCGCATTCAGCAACCACAAAATTATTCATAGTGCGCATAATTGCTAAAGTAGTTGTTCTAGGAACCAGTGTTCCACATGCGTAAAAAATTCGTCACGTAGTAAAGTGTATGGTGCAAATATTAATGTTTTTACCTGTTTCTAAGAAAATTAATTGTATCATGTAATAACTATGCATTTCCTAATAGAACTTGTAATAATATGGCATGCTGAAATAGAGAAAAAATACCATAAATTACGGTCACAATTATAAATAAAAGTTATTACATCACCACAAAAATTCGCGCGCTTTTTATTTCAAGCAACATTTTGATGTCTAAACGAAATATATAAATACAAATTTTGGTATATTTGTAAAACAATACGTTTGAAATTCATGAAACACATACAATTTTATAAAATTTGTGTTGCGCGTTCGAGTTATTTCTAATTTTCTTCACGGATAACCTCACTAATTTTTTTTTTTAATTTTGATCTTTATTTATTTTGATCTATAAATGTATATATACTTATGTACTATACAGTAAAATAATTGTACTTGTGTGAATGTATTAGATACTTACAATTATGAAGCAAACTAAGCAAGATTCCAAAAATATTAGGGGGAGACTGGGGTAAAATGATCCCGGCGAGTCAAATGGTCCCTCTACCTAAGCACAACAACTATCATTACCGTCTATCGACCAATTACTGTAAGATGTTTAGAATGATGCAATTAACGAGTTTGTATGGCGGTTAGTGAGTCCTTATTTCCGATCAATGAAATTTTTTAGTTGTTATATTTACGGTTTTTTCTCTTAGGGTCATCATTATACACACAAAATATTGTATTCGAGTATGAGTGTAGTTAAGACAGAGCCTACGCTCGCCCCATGAATAAATCTTGGACTTATTAGAAATGTTCTTTTATATTTTGTGGTTGACCTATCGACCCATGAACAAATGCTGCACTTTGGTTACATAAACATTCGTTGATCGATATTTCGACCACCCATTAAAAAAAAAGATAGATTGGTTAAAAATTTTTCAACATCTTTAATGAAATCTGTATACGCCAAAGCATCCATTTTATGAAAATTAAAGTGATATTCATTGAAAAATAGTACTGCCCTATAAAGGGTTAATCTCTTAAAAATAGCTTTATTAGGTTATCTTCTTTCTAGATAGCGATGGAAACATATTTTGGATGCAATATTACAATTGTTATTACTTTGAATAAAGCATTCTAGCATATATCGTAATTTTCGTAAGACATCTTCACTCTTACGATTAAATGGGGTGTAATTATGGCGGAAACAAAATTATTAATATGAAATTTACTGACAAATGGATAAACACTGTCATAGATGACACTAGCCTACTTGGAATAAATATCAAAAAAATGCAAAAGTAATCTACTAAATGATTACTTTCGCTATTAAATACTTACACATGAAAAGCGACCCCACATATGATATATAAGTTGAAAGAGAAAAAAAATTCTTTTTTAACTGAACCATAGCCAACTATAATTCCCACTTAAAAAAAATACATCTTAATGCCATAACTCGAAATTGCATCCTTATTTTTAAATTTTCTCGACGCCACTGTATTATATAGAAAAAAAGTACCTCAAGAATGTAAAATTTGTTTTTTCATAACTTTACAAACAACCAAGATATTGACATATGTCTAAAAGTTGAAAAATCGAACTTTTCTTTATAACTCGAAAACAAAAGACGATAGAAAATTTTTGTTTTCGCCAGTGAATTTGCCTCAAATATAAAGATTAAGAATATGTCTTCTATTTTTTTGTAACTCTTACAGTTACCGAGTTAAATCGAAATTTGCCCACCCTGTACACTAAATTTGAAATAACTTCTTGAAACAGTTTTCTGCTAAGAAAATGTTTCTTAATAGATTTGATTTTTGTGCTTCTTTAAAACTTTCATAATAACAGAACTTTCATCTACAAAAACGCCATATGCCAGAGGATGCACAGTACTCGTTATATACATAGAGCTAGCAGTCCTAGGATATTGATCTTTTGATGTTTCTGAGTAGACGTTATTCACTATTTATTAAAGTCTTGAGTAAGTTCAGTAATTTTTCTTCATTCACAAAACGACTACACGTCTCATACTAAATAATAACCCTATCACATGTCTCGAACTAAAATTTATCTGTCTCATCTATTATAAACGTAATAAAAATCATTTGACATCAACAAACCAATATATTTGGATTCGAAAATATGTTCGGATAATCTCTCCTTAGTATATTTATATATCTATAAATTCTACTTCCGCAATGCTTTTTTCCATCGAATATTCATATAATCCCATATCAGACAAATAGCTACAAGATAATCTAGATGTAAACACATCTCTTGAGACAACTTTCATTTAGCCGAGTGACAACAAAGGGTATACAAAGTAAAGAAAGCAATTCATGTAATAATTATCGTTATAGCTAAGGATTTCTGAAAAAGAGAAAACAAATATATTTTATATTTTATGTGTATCATACCATGAAATCGGTGTCAGTTTTTTATACAGACAAATTTAGATCAGAGTAAAAAATTAAGTAAAAAATAATAGGTTGTCAGCATTGGTACAAGGTGTAAGCGTTTTCTTGCGTTTTCATTTGCTTGGTCGTTTTCTGCAAACTGCTACTATCCAATGGCAGGGGGTAATGCATTAAAAGTATCTAAAAAGAGATTCCAATTTTCATATTCCACAATACTGGGATCGTAGTCTTAGATCGCGAGAAAATTTTAGCCATTATCTGGCATCTTGGGTAGCTGTGTAAACTACACGTTGTGAGCTCCTGTACCGGTATCATTAAATTGATCAGGCCTGCATATCTAAACGCTCCCGCAGGAGTGTTTCTGGCCATACCCTATTTTTTCTAGCATCCCGCATGGTTCAGCACTTGACCAGCCACGTAGATCCTACATACTTCAACAATATTCCTCCATCAGTTGACCACCAAACACGTTTCTCATTATATGCTGATGACATAGCAATTCATGCACCTCAATAGAGATAAATCTCACTATTAATTTACTGCAAACTCCTTCCGAAGTAATAACCAAGCACTTTCTAGTAGTATAAATACAAATACAAACAATACACAATAAGTAATCACCAAGAAAGGAATCAAGCCACAAACCAAAATAAAAATTAACAAACAACCACTTTGACTGTAACTAGGACATTTCGCACCTGCACGTGGCCATAAAATTCTGGTTATAACCCAACTGTACCCCATAATAAAAACGCCACTCACCATATTACATACAGTATATAAAGCTTATATAATACCAATTATAATATACGACGACCCTACCTGATATCTGCTTCTCTGATCCACAAGAATAAAACGTAAAAGGGAAACAAAACAAAGTCCTTTCTTTTCGTTATTCCTGGTTTAGCTAAATCTACACACCCTCAACATCCCAGTATATATCAAATATTTCTCAGTAAACTATATGATTAATACGTAACTCATCCTTTAATACCAAACACCCTGCACTATGGTAATAAAAATAAGCAATCATATTAAGGAACAAAATTAATCTTATACAAACTAATTGAAAATATGCTAGGAAAATAAATCAATAGAGCTGTGAAAAAAATATGTTAGAAAATTTATTAAAGAAGAAAATTAATCTTATTGAAAATGTGCCAGAAAAAAATCAATAGATCTATGAAAAAAAATATGGTAAAAAGTAAATAAAAGAGCCAAAGGAAAAGTTAGAAACCTCTACACATAAGTGAAGAACATAGATATTTAAACATTTCTATAGATTGTTTAACAAAATGTACTAAATTCGAGTTGATTTGATCTAAAATATATTTATTTATTATGATACCAAAAATGTACTAAATTTAGTACAATTATACCAAAACGGCAGCACTGTCCAGTTGGCTTTGTATGTTATTATAGTCAAGTGGTTCAATAATTCTCGGGTCGGACAATACACCTAATGACCGTGTTCGCTCCTTTGTGGTTTTATCCGTATATACCAAATACAAAACAATACTCAAAAATAAAACCCAAACTATACTTAATAAGCAACTAAATTTGATATTTTGTGTTACTGACAGAATTATTAGATGAACCAAGATATCGTGAAGAACAACTAAATTGGATACACCTGAGTATTGTCTATGGTTATTTTGATGCACCTGTGTTGGATGCCGTTGAAGACCCCTTGAAAATTATGCATGCAATACAGATGATTCTAATTTAGTTGGTGTTATTGTTGATGAAACATTTTTTACATTAATTTAATAGATTCGCCTAAAATATTTGGAGAGCTTTTAAGCAGTGGTGGCTGGTGGATTTAGGCTATACCATATCTCAATATTGAAGCATGGAATCCTAACAATGTTTTAAGGCACGACTATCAGTACTGAATGACGAAGTTTTGCAGAAAAAAAAATTGAGAAAAAAAGTTACAAGAATGTGCTGCCGACCCAGATTATTTCTAGACAGTTAGTAAAATATTTGCAAACTATTTTTTGTTTCGTAATCAGAAGGAAAATTTATCACCCCGTTTTTTTTTGTTTTCGAAAATTTTGATTTTTTTGTAGTTATGACATTTTGAAATTTAAGCTCTTCATTGTGTAAATTTCAAAGCGTCATAACTTTATAAAAAATCAAAATTTTCAAAAACCAAAAAAAGCGGTGTGATAAATTTTCCTTTTGATTACGAAAATAAAATAGTTTGCAAATATTTTACTAATGGTCTAGAAGTAATCTGGTTCTTTTCTACAAAACTTTTTCATCGGTAGTCCTGCCTTAAAATATTGCTTGAGTTCTGTGGAGTTCCACATAATTAAAAACTCAAATAGTTATAAATTCCTATATCCATCAACTAAAATGTTAAAAGTTATAATTAAAATGATAATATGGTTACATATAATGAATTTTGATTAACATGCATCTACAATGTTTTATTATTATTATTATATTCTTCTTCTTTTTTTGTTGCCCCCGTTACCGATCTTCTTTTCTTCTAGGAGCTCTATCTACTCGTATTAATGCACGAAAATGCACATGTAGCTGTTATCTCAGAATGAGTACGCTACAGGTTAACCAGTCGCCACTGCTTTTAAGTTTATTTTACCTAGATTGCTATGAACACGAAAAAGCTAATTGTATCATAATTTAATTGACGTCAAGGGTTCCAATATTGTAATCAAATACAGATATGGCGATGATCTAGAGTTGCACAAAAACAATTATTTGAAGTGGCATTACCTTGCTGAGGTTAGAAACAATTAAAAGGATTTACTTACTTCTTATTTCGTCCATCCAAAGATCAAAGATATAGACGATGTAATATTCGCATACGTAAAATATTTGTGAATGCCATTTGTAGAACGTCACTTAGGTGCTGATTAAAATCACATAATTACATAATCTGTTTTTTTTTAATCTAAATAACAAAGCACTAAATTAAATAGAGGTTTTGTACTATTGCGAAAGGTCTGTTATAAATAGAAAACGCCTATATGTCCCAATTCAAATAAATAAATAAGCAGACATACCTGTTGGATAGAACACACCACCTACATACATAGCAATTGAAGACACGTATAAGCTTGCTGCGACTCCGACAGCCCGACGATCAGCAATTTGCAGTTGCATTTTGAGGGATAGAGTCTTAGACGTTTTATTGTATTATTGTGAAAATAATGTGTCGACAAATTCCTTCGCGAAATATCGTGGATCGGTGGATACAAAACAACCCCGAACTGGAGTTTAATGGCACAGAACTTTATTGCAAATATTGTGAAAAATTTATCTTGTGTACACAAAAATTAAACGTTTCAAAACTTTCAGTATTTTAATTACGCTCCAGTTACATGACTACCTGAGATGCGGTCTTTTGTATCACTATGACAATTATGTACCAACTTACTAAATTTTCTTTCATTTACTAGGCGGAGTTATACAGACTGCACTGGTTGTTGTAATAGTTCTACAACGCCAGGGTGATCAATTCAATAGAAATTATTTTACTACCATCTTCAAATTCATCTTTTTTATTTTCTATTTTGTTCTTCACTTGCATCCGTGTCGTTACAAATTGTATCAACTATTTTAGCATTCATGTCCGTTAATTCGTCTGAATCAATTTGTATCCGGGATAAAGCATCTGCTATGATATTATCAGAGCCTTTAATATAATTTATTGTAAAAACAAATTCTTCTAAAATTAGTCTAAACTTAATTAACCGACTAGAAGAAGTGGTCATCCCAAATAAATATATTAATGATTTATGGTCTGCATAAATATATGAAACTTCTTAGCGGATAGAATAGGTCAAAAATGCTTTACAGTCCAAAGTACCGCTAATAGTGCTTTTTCTATCATACAGTAGTTTTTTGGCTTTATTAAACGCACGAGTTTCATATGCAAGGGTCTATCATTTGCATTTGATAGAATTGTCCCTTCTGAGGCATCAATTTATCAATAAATTTTCGCCGTTGCTGCACCACTTTCCCAGATTAATTTAAAATAACTTTTTCTTTTGACCCACTTTCTCTCACTTTTACTAAAATAGAATAAACTGTTCGTAAACCTAAAATGAAGTTCGTCCAATTATCCTAATTGGCAATTCCGTAGACTTCTAATTCTTCTTTTCGACTCATCCAAAATTATTACTAAAATTTATTTGGAATGACTAACAGGATCACCACGTAATGTCTGAGACATTGTCTTGTTAATTGGCCATGTAATAATAATAGTCCAGATCATCATAAATATATTTATTTAATATATTACATTATACCACCCGCTCGGTTATGTAGTTGGCTAGAGCGCTCGATAGCAAGCGTAATTATAAATCTTTCTATGGTAGCTGTGGTTATGAATCCCGCCACTGACACTGGCAATGTCGATGGGAATACTTTAATGTCCGCGTGTTCTAAGCGTAACGCTTTTCTAGACAGCTCAACTTTGGATTTTGGGGTTGTTTAATTTCTGTGGTATTTATTATTATTATTTTATATGTAATTCTTAGTATAACTCGAAATCTCGTCTGATTAATAACAGTTATAACAAAATTTCTTACCCTAGTTTTACTTAATATACTTACCTACCTATTAATATATACAATAGCAAGTAGAGCTGTGCTGGAATTTGAAATAATTAACCAAAATAGCCAAATTTACTATTAATTACTTCATCATTCAGTACAACAGATTTAACGTGTTGGAAATGTTTGTTATAATAAAGTCACTTTCAGCCATGTTCCCCATCTAGTTAATACAGGCCGTGGAGGTTCACAAATTCTTGAAAACTTTTATGAAATAATTATTTGGAACATTTTTTAAAATTATACAAAAATCAGTTTTATATTTGATGATTAATTTGTCCACATCAGGATTGCTGTGAAGTAAACAAGTTATACAAACAAACACCATTTTTTTGTTGATACACCTGCTTTAAGTATATACGCATCTCCATCTGTCACAAGATATTACATCTATGTATGTTAAATTTTGTAAAAACTCCCATTACAAGTTGTTGAATTGCCTCAGATTTGGTGTTTCTAATATTTTATTTGTTATTAAATATGGAATCGATGGTTGGATTTGTTTTAAATTATGTACTATAACATTTCCCATCTTGTTGTTTCTTGAATCCATTTTCATCCACAGTTATCCACAAGAACATTTATTTACAATTCGTGTTTGACCTTGACTACGCCGCTTGTGTTTAAGAATTTCTTTTGTGCAACCCTATCATTTACTCCATCTCCAATTTGAATATCTTTAAAATTATGCTCAGTTTCCCATCATTTGCTTGAAAAACGTATACGCATTATAAAAAAATTGGATTAAATACTAAACGAATGCAAGCTCCATAGGAGCCATTTACAGGGCACTTAAAACAGTGGTGTTTTTAAAAAATCATATCTGCCATATCAGTTACACACGAACTTCTAAATTTAGATTGGTTACTTGAACATAAAAAAAATTGGAAAATTTCTTCAACTTCGGTGTTTAAGTGTCTATTAAGAATATATTTGCCATA
>JANEYF010004316.1:0-50794 GCA_029963845.1 Rhamnusium bicolor | reverse complement strand
ATTTCAAACATCAATAACACATTCGAACATCTACCCGCTACCGCCATAAAAATTTTGGTCGCACCCTTATAAGGGGCAGTTTACTCTTGAACTTTGAGGAAAAAGTCTACTGACTGGATATTTGTAGGTGCCCCAAAAAAGCTGATATTTTATATTTTGAACTATTATTTAAGTACCTACTTGCTACCACTCACATAATTTTAATCGCGCCCCCATTAGGGGTAGTTTAATTTTGAGTTTTAAGAAAGAAGTCTGCCGACTGCGTATTTCTAACCGCCTCTGAAGACTTATATTTCAAACATCAATAACACATTCGAACGTCTACCCGCTACTGCCTTCAAAATTTCGGTCGCACTCTTATAAGGGGTTTACTCTTGAACTTTCAAGAAAAAGGCTGCTGACTGAATATTTGTAGGTGTCCCAAACAAATGATATTTTAGATATCTCAGAAAATTTTATTGTCCGGAAAAGTTGATGTTTAAAGTATAGTATCTAGTGCGGCTATTAGATCGAATCTGTCGTATATGCAGCGACGAGGAAATAAAGATAGGCGTGCAATTAGCAAGAAATTGCCTCTCCACGGCTTCCACGAACGTTTTTGGACCAAGTTAACCACGAAATAGTGTTTACCGACCCCGAAAAAAACAAAAAAAAAAAAAAAAAAAAAAAAAAAAAAAAAAAAAAAAAAAAAAAAAAAAAGGGGGGGGGGCCCCCAACCCAAAAAAAGGGGGAAAAATTTTTTGGGGGGAGGAAAGGGGGTTTAAAAAAAAAAATTTTTTGGGGGGGATAGGGGGGGGGGGCGGGGGGGGGGGGGGGGGGGGGGGGGGGGGGGGGGGGGGGGGGGGAAGGAAAGGGCCTCCCCGGGCTCCCCCGGGGCGTTTTTGGGCCCGGATTCCCCGGAAATTGTGTTGGCCGACCCCGAAACCCCTATTCCCAAAATTCGATCTCGAGCAAAATTTTATATGTCGCAATAACTTGAAAAATATGCAGTTAAATTTGTAAAAGCCACTTAAGTGTCGACTCCTTCTTTAGGAACTAAAACTTTATTATGAATTTCATTTTATACGTAATTCGGCCCAAAAAGTTGATTGGCGTAAATGCCGATTCTCCGTCTCCACGGATTTTCGAGATATGGCCGTTTCTTCACGAAATATTTTTAAAATATTTTTTGTCGACTTTATCTTACATCTGTCAGAAAATTTTATTGTTCGTAAAAGTTGATGTTTACAGTATAGTATCTAGTGCAGCTATTAGATCGAATCTGTCGTATATACAGCGACGAGGAAATAGAGACTGGCGTGCAATTAGCAAGAAATTGCCTCTCTACGGCTTCCACGAACGTTTTTGGACCAAGTTAACCACGAAATAGTGTTTACCGACCCCGAAAACCCCTATTCCCAAAATTCGATCTCGAACAAAATTTCTATGTCGCAATAACTTGAAAAATATGCAGTCAAATTTGTAAAAGTCACTTAAGTGTCGACTCCTTTTTTAGGAACTAAAACTTTATTATGAATTTCATTTTATACGTAATTCGGCCCAAAAAAGTTGATTGGCGTAAATGCCGATTCTCCGTCTCCACGGATTTTCGAGATATGGCCGTTTCTTCACGAAACATTTTTAAAATATTTTTTGTCGACTTTATCTTACATCTGTCAGAAAATTTTATTGTTCGTAAAAGTTGATGTTTACAGTATAGTATCTAGTGCAGCTATTAGATCGAATCTGTCGTATATACAGCGACGAGGAAATAGAGACTGGCGTGCAATTAGCAAGAAATTACCTCTCTACGGCTTCCACGAACGTTTTTGGACCAAGTTAACCACGAAATAGTGTTTACCGACCCCGAAAACCCCTATTCCCAAAATTCCATCTCGAGCAAAATTTTATATGTCGCAATAACTTGAAAAATATGCAGTTAAATTTGTAAATGCCACTTAAGTGTCGACTCCTTCTTTAGGAACTAAAACTTTATTATGAATTTCATTTTATGCATAATTCGGCCCAAAAAGTTGATTGGCGTAAATGCCGATTCTCCGTCTCCACGGATTTTCGAGATATGGCCGTTTCTTCACGAAATATTTTAAAAATATTTTTTGTCAACTTTATCTTACAGCTGTCAGAAAATTTTATTGTTCGTAAAAGTTGATGTTTACAGTATAGTATCTAGTGCAGCTATTAGATCGAATCTGTCGTATGTACAGCGACGAGGAAATAGAGACTGGCGTGCAATTAGCAAGAAATTGCCTCTCTACGGCTTCCACGAACGTTTTTGGACCAACGAAATAGTGTTTACCGACCCCGAAAACCACTATTCCCAAAATCCGATCTCGAGCAAAATTTTATATGTCGCAATAACTTGAAAAATATGCAGTTAAATTTGTAAATGCCACTTAAGTGTCGACTCCTTCTTTAGAAACTAAAACTTTATTATGAATTTCATTTTATACGTAATTCGTCCCAAAAAGTTGATTGGCGTAAATGCCGATTCTCCGTCTCCATGGATTTTCGAGATATGGCCGTTTCTTCACGAAATATTTTAAAAATATTTTTTGTCGACTTTATCTTACATCTGTCAGAAAATTTTATTGTTCGTAAAAGTTGATGTCTACAGTATAGTATCTAGTGCAGCTATTATATCGAATCTGTCGTATATACAGCGACGAGGAAATAGAGACTGGCGTGCAATTAGCAAGAAATTGCCTCTCTACGGCTTCCACGAACGTTTTTGGACCAAGTTAACCACGAAATAGTGTTTACCGACCCCGAAAACCCCTATTCCCAAAATTCGTTCTCGAGCAAAATTTTATATGTCGCAATAACTTGAAAAATATGCAGTTAAATTTATAAATGCCACTTAAGTGTCGACTCCTTCTTTAGGAACTAAAACTTTATTATGAATTTCATTTTATACGTAAATCGGCCCAAAAAGTTGATTGGCGTAAATGCCGATTCTCCGTCTCCACGGATTTTCGAGATATGGCCGTTTCTTCACGAAATATTTTAAAAATATTTTTTGTCGACTATCTTACAGCTGTCAGAAAATTTTATTGTTCGTAAAAGTTGATGTTTACAGTATAGTATCTAGTGCAGCTATTAGATCGAATCTATCGTATGTACAGCGACGAGGAAATAGAGACTGGCGTGCAATTAGCAAGAAATTGCCTCTCTACGGCTTCCACGAACGTTTTTGGACCACGAAATAGTGTTTACCGATCCCGAAAACCACTATTCCCAAAATCCGATCTCGAGCAAACTTTTATATGTCGCAATAACTTGAAAAATATGCAGTTAAATTTGTAAATGCCACTTAAGTGTCGACTCCTTCTTTAGGAACTAAAACTTTATTATGAATTTGAGTTTATACGTAATTCGGCCCAAAAAGTTGATTGGCGTAAATGCCGATTCTCCGTCTCCACGGATTTTCGAGATATGGCCGTTTCTTCACGAAATATTTTAAACATATTTTTTGTCGACTTTATCTTACATCTGTCAGAAAATTTTATTGTTCGTAAAAGTTGATGTCTACAGTATAGTATCTAGTGCAGCTATTATATCGAATCTGTCGTATATACAGCGACGAGGAAATAGAGACTGGCGTGCAATTAGCAAGAAATTGCCTCTCTACGGCTTCCACGAACGTTTTTGGACCACGAAATAGTGTTTACCGATCCCGAAAACCATTATTCCCAAAATCCGATCTCGAGCAAACTTTTATATGTAGCAATAACTTGAAAAATATGCAGTTAAATTTGTAAAAGCCAGTTAAGTGTCGACTCCTTCTTTAGGAACTAAAACTTTATTATGCATTTCTTTTTATACGTAATTCGGTCCAAAAAGTTTATTGGCGTAAATGCCGATTCTCTATCTCCACGGATTTTCGAGATAAGGCGGTTTTTTTTGCGAAAAATTTTTAAAATATTTATTGTCGACTAAAAAAATTAGTTATGAAAAATTTGTTACAGGAAAATGATATAAAAATCGAGATTTACTAGTTTTATTTATAACAACCTCTACATTCACGGACAAACCGATTTGTTACATTACACCTATTGAAATTTACGCTTCTGCTATAAATGTAAAATAAGGAAGCTCTGGAGACTCAAGGAAAGAAAAATTCAACTTGTGCCCGGTTCACACGTATCCATTGTTTTAGTAGAGTTGATACAGTAATTTAGTTTAGTGAATTTTCTGTTCATACAAAGTAAGTAATTTCTTACTGCTGACTCGACCAGGCTAATTAACTTGACTAAAATGCTTGTGCCCACACAAGTCGAGTATTAAATTACGCCCCCCAAAAAAAAAAAGGGGGGGAAAAAAAAAAAAAAAATTTTTTTGGGATCTTAAATACAGAAAAAAAAAAAATTTAAATAAAAAAAAAAAATTCAACCGACAAAAGTAGCATGCGATTACTAAGCATGTAGATTTTATAAGCCATTGCACCAGGTATTGTTCTGAGTTGTAAAAAAAAATGTTTTCATACAGCGAGTGGTGTACAGTAAATAGAAAACGTTACAAGAAACTTTTTTATTTGGCATTTTGCTCTTAAACGGAAAAATGAAAGTGATTTCCTAATAATATTTTATTTATTCTGTACATCAAATTTGGCTTTTCATAATGTCAACCTTATTCATTCGAAAAGCAAAACTTTTATTTCCTCTCCGACACACAATCTAGAGCACCACTACTGTGAGATATATAGGTATGTATGATAAGAAAAACAGCAATGTTATTGACTCTAGTCGTAGTGAAAGATGTAATAGTAATAAGTATTGATTTATTTATATACTGACTTACTAAAGAATTCGGAATTAACCTAAAGCAAAGTTGAAATTTGAAAAGTACATTACGTTGAATCTTAAACTATTAACTTAGTTTAATTTAGAGTTGAGTGAAGATAGTATTCCATATAACATAAATAAGTATTTCAATTTTTAAATGTATTGTTTTTTAAATTAATAATTCTTAGTGGTCCCCATGGCCCCCCCCTCTATGACCGCGCCTGCTATTAGGTCTATAAGACTTTTCGGGTGCAACGGAGTTATAACCAGTGGTTTTGACCAATCGGTTTTCATTGGATAAAAGTAATCTTAATTTTGAAATTATCCAATCAGAAACAATGTGGTACTACCTGGTTAATACTATTTTTACACCCGAAAAGCCCTTATATGGGCTAAAGGAACAATCTTCCGTCTTAAAGATACGAGTGCTGCTGCGCATGCTTGATTTTAATGTTTGTAATTCGTCGTTCCTCGTTCGTTCTGTCATTCGTTTCCTCTCATTTCGTTTTGAAATTTGCCATTTTATTTGTTTTGGTTTCGTGACTAATGGAATTTTTGTGTTTTCTCTTCTGTTTTCAATTTTTTTTTGCTGGGCAGTATTTGGAAAAGTATATCGAAGTTGTGTCTTATGTAAAAACTAAAAACAAAGCCATATCTAGCCAAATATCACAAATGACATTTTACAGGTTAACATTGTTTTACTTTTATTTTATTAAAGCATTGTCAGCTAAATCCAGCAAACAGCATGAACTATACAGTTAAGTAAATATTTAATAGAAGAATATTTAATCATATAGGCATCCCAGTGACAATGAAAGCCGAAATGTGTAGATACAAACATGAAGTTTTTTAAGTACAGACACTACATATACTATTCATATGTTCAGAATATTTTATAATGAAGATTACATGGATGCGAAAGTTCGACGAGTCTGGTAAATTATTACAATTACAATTACATTCTATTCAATTGTTCCTTGGAAACAATAATGTTATATCACATACAGTCTAAAACATCGACTACTGAATCGAATAAAGCAGATTGCCTCAAATTTTATGTTAATTCGTAATGGAGGGCGTTTTACCAGTATTCTTAGGACAATAATTCAATGTGTACTGTTATTTTTAAAATTATTTTAAATATAACAAAATTGATTTATCAAACTTTTAATGCCTTATGCTAAACGCCAGATAATAAACAAAAAAAACTTTCATTTATAACTTGTATGATGCTTTCGCATATTACAATATTTAATTTTCTTTTTACTCTTCTCTGCCACCTACATTAGAACTGGCTCCCCAAAAATCAAGGAATAGAAGTCATAGGAAGTACTCTCAATAAATTTGGCCGTTTGAACGGACGCTCCAATTTTATTATTCTAGAGCAGCGTTCGTAGACTTGGAAAAATCTGTTACCCTATCTGATAACAAAGGTCTTGTGGGACGTGCTATTATTGTAGCTTTTATTAATATGGCTTTCATTATTATTAATCTTTTTGTATAGTTATGATGTATTTAATTAGATGCATAAATTTCAATGAATTGTGATCGGTTTATCACTGAAGTGAACTGTTTTATTACCCTATTGTGAAAAGAATTTTCCTTATTGTATTTACAGATTTTTTTTTTTATTTAATAAATATTTTTCGCGTTTTAATCTTTTACCTTGAATTTGTTTAAGAACACATATTTTATTTGATTTTTATGTTACATATTTTTTATACATGTAGGTAACTATTTTTTAAATGGCAAGTAAAAAAATATTTACTAATTTTAGTCATATGCTCTTCACAAATTCCACTAATCAATTTGAGATTATTGTTTATCAGTAAAAATTTGCAATAAAATATATAACTTTGTATCAGTCGTGACCTATTTGCATTATATCATATTTTCAATTTACTGCACTAGTCGACATCATGTCTTTCTCTTTCATTACATTAATATAAGTAGAGGTCATCGGTTGCCGGCGGAAAATACCGAAGTCGCATATGTCAAATAGTCATGCGCTATTAGCCTATTAATCCACTGACAGAGCGCGGTTTCCAGTGACGGCTTTTATGCAGACACAATATTATCTTGTAAACAGAAAAATAGAAATGTATACATGATAAAGTGAATTTTATTTCATTTTAAAATGTTAATACGTAACTTAGTTTTATCTAAAAACGTATGACAAAAAAAAAAGTTATATTTTTACATTAGCGGGATGACGTCATACTATATTTTTTTCTAATAACTCGTGAACGACTGGAGATATTTAAATTCTGTAAAGACATTCGTTCATTCCTTGATATGGGCTATTCAGAGGTAGGGGTTTCAACCCTGTACTGAATGTCCTAGTTTCTAAATTTCTGTTTGTAGGTAAAATGATTCAGAAAATTTATATTTAAGCGAATTATACTTAAATTTATTTGATTTCTTAGGGGCGGCCAAATTAAAGTTACTGACGTTTTTTTATGGACAGCGAAATCGAAGTGCAAAGTTATTTTTAACATTGCAGAAAAATTGTGTTATTCGGAGATAATTAATTCGCTTTCAGAAAAAAAAGCTAGAAGATATTTTTAAGTTTTATAAGGATAATAGGTATAAATCACCTCTCCACTAATTTAATACTGCTCTTTCATGTGGTTAGCAATATTAACTGCCATCTAACATAGTTTTTAATTTACGCAATGTTAAACGGCATTAAGTAAGTTGACTTCCCCATTCAGGCCATACAGTATGAACTCCATTTTTTTTGTAAAAAAAAACGTTTTTACAAATCTCATTACTGCAGTACAAGCTACGATATGTTAAAACATTTGTTATTTATTTAATGCAAAAAAACCAACCAAAATTATATTCAATAAATTCCTTTTACTATCTTTAAATTGCTTTCCTGTAAAATTGTCATATATTGGCACTTAATACAGTAGAATACAGTTTAGCTCTGAGGTACTGACATGTATTCTCTATTGTCACGTAATTTTGTTGTAAAATGATAGTCCCTAGTCCCACAGGGGCCCGGACCCGGTAAGTCTATTTGGGCTTGAACAAAAACTAAATAATATGAAACGGAAAATATCAGACTATAAATAAAAACTATTAGGTGCAGTTAGATTACATACAGTGCACAGTGCATATATTGCAACATACCTACTCCTATCAGTAAAGCTTTAACCGCTTTTATTATATTAATATAGTAATATACTTGTGTTTATTGCAATTTTGATTTTTATTTACAACAATTTTTTACAATTAGTCCGAAAAAAGGAAAATTTGTTTGACGAAACTTATTTTTCGAAAAAAAATTATTTAACAAGTCGAATTTTAACTTTTCATTTAGAGTGTTTGACCATGAAAAATACAACATTTTTTACTCGCGGCACATTTTTTTTTCTTGGGCAGCCAGTTTTATTATTTGTACACAGGGCAGCCAAAGGTCTAGGCACGGCCCTGATTCTACGTCAACGCGGAGAACCAATCGGCACGCAATCGCAGAAACTAATTCGTGTTCTTAAATTCAACATGAAAGTTGTGCTGGATGAACCTCATCAGCGCACTCTGATTGGGCTGATTTGCAATATTCTGTATTCTGATTGGTTCTACGGAATCCAGCGTAAATATGATAGAAACACCACATCAGCAATTTATTGATTATTTTCTAAAATATGTACTGGCATGGTTAATGCCTAGGTCAATGACATTGTCGCTAAATCAGCTGTTTCTCCGCTCGATTATTAAATTAACGTTTAATTTATTTAATAATTAATGTTTTTTCCTGTTGCTTATCTTGAACATAATATGAATATGTACATCTTAACAAAGGAACTGACTTTTGCAATTCCCAGCGGGGCACAAAATGTTAATAATAATAAAACAAACACACGAGAAAAAAAAATAAGAAAATATACCTCCCTAACAAATACATACGACAAACGTAAATCAAAAATGAAAATTAGTATTGTTTAAGTCCAAAATAACTCCTAAATACGAGTAATAAAATAATTAATACAATATTGTGAGGGGTTCGGGGAATAAATCAGCCCTCTATTATTTTAACTGGACTTTAATAGCAAACACTGTAGGTGCAACATAAGAACAACTAATCATGTGATTGAAAATAGTTTAAATAACACAGGAGAACACTGTTATAATGAGAGTTCAAACACAGAAAGTCACAAGCCCGGCAATCATATTATAACTTGAGAGCTATTTAACTATGTATAAATATATCAATCAATTGAGATGACTGTTTGAGAGGCGGATACGACATGATCAGAAGTGCGTTTTATTATATTTTTATGATAATTCTACTTTTATCAATAGCTACCAATGAAATATTTATAACAATTGATATCATGCACACCACGCTTTTTTTACAATACACTGTTGAACAAAATCTTAATAGTTAAACATTATTTTTTACTTTTTTAAACCATATTTTATTTTTTACTTTTTAGTTGGGTTTGCTATTAAAGCATGTTTATTAGTTTTTTTAAACTATATTTTATTACTCAATTAAAGCAAATTTTAAAATACATGTAGAAAGTGCCTTGGCGACATCTATGATACCAAAACCATTTTCTATATAATGCTTCGATGGATAATTATTCTATGTCGATAAAGAAGTGTGGATGACATATGCTTAACCTGTAAAATTAGTCATTTTTATTTTATCCTGATGATCCTGGTGAGGACATTAGGAGAAAGTTGTTAAATTATTGTATTATCATCGGTCCTTGATAAGTGTGCAAAGTTTCAGTTTAATCTGACGTTTTGAAGTGGGTGAAAATCTCGTTCAAAGATTCCGTTACAAACCAAACATACATCCAAGTAAAGCTAATAAAAGCGTGTTAAAAATAATAATTACTGCAATAACGAAAATGACATGGAAAACAACAAATACTTTAAATTTGATGTGACATTTTAGCGGACATTGAGATTTCAAGGTAACTGTGATAATAGTCAAAAATGCGGGTAGAAAATACTTTCCTCCAGTTGAGAAAACATATCGCCACCAAATCTGTCTCCTTAAACTTGGATAACACAGAGGTTAGAACTCTTCAAAACGTCCTTGGTCATGCCGATAAAATACATAAAGAATATTATCAGCAACCCGTCCTCCTGGATGATATTACAAAAATGTCAGGATTGTTTGAAATTGCTCAAGGTACGATTGTTGAGGAAACGAATGAAGATCGAGAAGCACCTGTACATGAACGAATGGAAACTATCGTGGAAGAGGGGCCGACAAACACAAATTTAGAGGACTCCAATGAAAGTATAGAAGAAACACAAAAAGACACTGCACAGCCTGTCCAAGCAAATGTACGAGGCAGGATGATGAAGAAACGGAAAAGACTTTTGGGTAAATATGGATAAATATGCAAAATTTACTTACTAATTAATTCACACGCTTTCTTTTTGCAGATATGAATCTTGGATATGTTTATAGAAGAACCTGGTCAATACCAGAGAAACATACAGCTAGAGAGGTTTTTAAAGGTTATTTGGAAACAAACACTTTACCCACTTATAAAAAATGCTGCCAACTTATACAAACTAATACATGTTTACAGAACAGGTCGCCTCCACAAGTAATTTCTTGGTTAAAGAATCAAATTAAGAAGAAACAGGAGAATAGTAAGTATTGTTTGTTTGTAGTTCATTTGTGTCGTATATTGTATACTAAATTTCATGTACTTGAGCTGAACAATTTTGACGGATGACAATTTCATTTTAGTAAGTTTAATCGAGGTAAGGTTCGACACAATGGTCTCGAAACTCGTTTAAATCTATGCAATATTTTAGTATCGCATAGATTTGGTTGAGGTTTGAGATCATTGTGTTCAATATTATCGACTAAAGTTACTAGAATGAAATCTGTCAAAATCATTCGACTTACGTGAAATTTAGTATACAGGGTGGGCCACTTAAAACTCCCCAGATTCGTTACTTTCTTATTTTTTAAGCGACGACCATGTTGGACACATCAAATTGTAGATATTTTTAAAGCCTTTAAACATACATACAGAGAGATTTAAAAAAATTTTTTTTTAGAAATTGTTACGAAAAGAAAATTAATTTCCTTGAATATTTTTTTACCTCACCCTGTACATAAACTGTATTAATGTTTTCTTATAAAGATTTTAATTAGCTTTAATTTATGTTATTACGTCATATTCGAAATTCTTTTGGTTTTAAAGAAAAAAGTAAAAAACACTTTCGATTCCAAACTGATTTTTTTTTAAATAAATTTGAAAAGAATGTAAATAATAATTGTATGCTTTATTTATAAAAGACATATAACAAAACAGCAACAAGCAACAAAAAAAAAAAATTTAAAAACACGCTTTTATTAAAATGTACCAAAAAGGAAATTGCAAAATTTCTGGTGGTAAAATCATCCCTTATTTTCCCCTAAGAGGAAAATTGAGGATCTGAAACCTTTAAGATGTATTGTCACCAGGAATACATCATTGTGCCAAATTTCAACCCTGAATAGAAAGGAAGTGGGTTAAAATTGAATTACAAGATTTGATCCAAACTAACAAGTGAAGTTAAATAAAAGCTTGTAATAACGTTCACTTCACAATAAATATTAATTTTTAAAGTTATTTTAACCAGATAAAGAAAGTCTAGGCATCACAATTATTGTGCATTACAAATATTGTTCAAAATTTTGAGCAATAACGTGAACACAGTAACTCATTCTCTTTATTATGTCACCATTAACTCTACGTAATAGAGTATGATGTCGAATAGAATTACATCCATTCCTTATTCTATTTTTCAAATCATCTGCATTAAGAGGTTGGGTTTCATACACTAATGTCTTAAGGTAACCCCACAAAAATAAATCCAGCGGATTTAAATCTGGGGATCTAGCTGGCCATCGCAATGGTCCAGAATTACCTATCCACTGATTTCCAAACATCGTGTTTAAATGATCAGAAACGATATTGGCGTTATGTGGAGGAGCACCATCTTGATGGAACCAGATATTTCTTCTATCTTGCCGGCGAACTTCTTCTAGATAAGTGGGCAAGTAATTTCGTAAAAAATCTAAATACATTACGCTGTTTAAGGTAGTTTCAAAAAATGTGGCCCTATTAGTCTACCTCCAAGAATACCTATCCACACGTTAACTTTATATTTTACCTGAAAATTTCTTTGCCGCATCCATCGAGGATTTCTGTCACTCCAATAGTGCATGTTGTGTCTATTGACACTGCTGCTTTCATTAAATGTCGCTTCATCGCTCCAAAGAATGTTATAAAGTAAATTTCTATTCATTTACTTCAGTACTAACATTTCAGTTATAAAATTCAGTCGACCGACGTTCAAAATCACATTCGCGAAGTTGTACTAGAATCATTTTATAATCGTGATATCGTTTATCTTTGAGGATTCTTCTAACTGTAGTGGAAGAAATATGTGTCCTAGCACTGATTGCTCTTGTTGTGGTGTGCGGATTCTCATTAACTGCAGCGATAATTTCATTTACATTATTTTCATTTCTTACAGGTTTTCTTCTATTTCTCTTAGGTTTAGTAAAAGTACCATACAGTTTAAGATTAACTAATAATATAATCGTTTTATGGTCGGGACATCGTCTATCTGGAAACCTTTGGGAATACACTTTACACGCTTTTCTAGCATTACGCTTAACTTCACCATAAATCAGCAAAAACTCTGTTTTTTCTAGTTGTAAACTAAACCATGACGATTTGTTGCTCGAGTGAGGGGCGAATTAATATTTAACTGTAAACAAATTGACACAACTCTGATTTTTGTTTGAATATGACATATCAAAACTTCCATGGCTAACTTAAAAAATGTAAATGAATATTAATACTACCAGAGATGGTTGATTTATTAAATCTAAGAGAAATAGTACAGACCTCCACAAAAGTGAGGAAGTTTATGCAAATATGTTAGAAAAAGTATTGTTTATGATATGTGTTTTACAAATAAAGCATAGAAGTACTCTTTTCAAATTTATTTTTAAAAAAATCAGTTTGGAATCGAAAAGAGTGTTTTTTTACTTTTTTCTCTAAAACCAAAAAAGAATTTCGAATATGACGTAATAACATAAATTGAAGTTAATTAAAACCTTTATAAGAAAACATTAACACAGTTTATGTACAGGGTGGGGTAAAAAAAATATTCAAGGAAATTAATTTTCTTTTCGTAACAGTTTTAATTTTTTTTTTAAATCTATGTATGTTTAAAGGCTTTAAAAATATCTACAATTTGATGTGTCCAGCATGGTCGTGATCTAAAAAATAAGAAAGTTACGAGTCTGAGGAGTTTTAAGTGGCGCACCCTGTATATTCATATCATTTGGGGATAACGAAATTTATTAAACAGATAGGAAATTTATTCCTCTAGTAGAATAAATTTTTTGTATAAATAAATTAATCCCAACAAATGATTCGAACTCTACTCTAAACTATAGAGCTAAGCCTCTTTTTTCTCAAATTTAGGTTTCTTAGATTTCGGAGAATTGCTACTGTGGATGACTTGGAAGGCGGTTAACACATTTTAACCACATTTTTCTAGATTCATTTGCAGTCAATATAGCCACATTGGTTTTTTGGGATAAACTGTTAAAAGTTTTCTGGATGTACTTTACATTTTCTTTGTATTGATATTTCAATTTCTAGTTTAATTTTAAATGTAACTACTTAACAAAACAATTTGTGGTGATTTTTTTCACTAAAAATATTTCCTTCAATTTCAGAACCAGTCTTAAAAGAGGTTGGACAACTCCGGAACGAAGAATCGTTAGAACAGCTTTTCAAGATTACATAACATGTCGCCATGAAAGTCGATATCCTTCAATTGAAGATGTTAAACTTGTTATTTCGCAGCATCCTGAGTTGAAAAATCGAACACCCCGAAAGATCAAAAGTCAAATTCAGCACCAGAGAAAACTGCATGTAAGCAAGAAGCATCTGTAATTTTCATCACAGTTACACATTCCAGCGGTATCTTTTTAAGTTAGCCAGCAGTCTGTTTTATGCTTTGCACTTACATTTTCTATTCATAATATGGTAGTATTGAGTTCTAAAAATGTAGATAAATATTCATGATGGAAATTTTCCATTCTTAGAAAAGGAAATGAAGTAGCTAAGGTCGCATGTTTCTGAATTATTGTTCCTTCAGACTACTTAAAAAAGATTAAATGAACAGAGTATGGTGCCATATAGGGTACAATAAGCTTAGCTTCAGTACAGCGGGTAGTCAAAACCGCAATCCGTAAGGAGAAAAAAAGGTGCCATATACCTGATAAGGGAAATGAAGAAGCAGCTACAGACATTATATAATTCCGAAACACGTGTCTGTAGCTGCTTTGTTGTTAGGTGGGTGGCAAGATACCTGTTTTTATTTAATCTTTGACCCCACAAACTCTCCATTTGTTTTTATTTGCTTTTGCCAGGTGAAAAATTGGCAGTACATATAGAGCTCTATGTGTTGACTGCTCTGATTGAAGCCTGAAATGTAGCACATCGGACATGAATGCTCCAAGAAAGTACTGTGTACTGTGCTTTTCACCTACATTCTACTTTTGTTCCAGATCTATCCCATCAGATTTTTCTAAGCTACCCTCCTCTTACGAGGGTTGCCTCCTTTACTTTTTGGGGGTATTATTTTCATAAATAAAATATTTTAACTAGATTTACTTTTTAAATTTTGTTAGGTGTTTATGCCAAAACCTGTTTTCTGTTTTTGTTGTAATTGTTTTTAATAAAAAATGTATTAACCATTTTTATCTGTTTTATTTATTTCTGCCTTGTCCCAAGATATCACACAATGATATAAATTTCTGACTATTAGGGTCCTTTCATTGAACTGAGATGAAAGTGGACATATATAATCACAGTACCTCGATTAGTTTCCTAACGTGGAGTATAAAAAGCTTCAACTTGCTCAAAATATGTGCCTAAGGTTTGCCTACAATATAATATGACCCTATTATACCAATTTATACAGGGTGTCCCGAAATTGGAGGTCAATCTCTTAATGATAGATTCTAGACTGTCATGGCATTTAAGCCATACATACCAAAGTGCGCCATTTTTTAGATACGTATGTTAAATGTGACTGGTACTCGAATAATTTTTTAGTAATGTTCAGAAACGCTTGAGATATCTTCCAGTTTTAATACGCGATTATAATAAGGCCGATTACATCTTCAGTAAAGATTTGGTTGAAATTGATATGCTGAATGTTTAATTTTTCCAGGCCAGTTATCTTTTAACCCACCCCTATTTTTAATTTTCTATTAAAACCTTGATCGAACATCACGTACACAGTAAATTAAATGTGAATTAAAGTTTATAATTAATCCATATATTCCATCTTTATGTAACAGATACATTTTGCCAAATTGCCCCTAATCTTTAAATATCGAAAAATTCCAATAGTAAAAAAATGTCTCAAATTATGTGAATTTTTTATCTAGAAAACAGGAAGCTAATAGGTGTGTCAAAAAAGAAATTCGGGTAGATTAAAAAAATAACTAGCCTGGAAAAATTAAACATCCGGTAGTATCAATCTCAACCAAATCTTTACTGAAAATGTAATTGGCTTTATAATAATCGCGTATTAAAACTGGAACTGGAAAAGATATCTCAAACGGTTCCAAGATATTTGAAAAAAGATTGTGTGTACCGGTCACATTATATCTCAAAAACGGCGCACTTTGGTATATAGGTATGTATGGCTCAAATGCAATAATTTAGGGTCCAGAATCTACCATTAAGAGTTTGACCTCCAGTTTTAGGATACCCTGTAGTAATAAATGTATTTTAAAAACAGAATTTAGACAGACAAATATTTTTGGTGTTTATCTTTACAAGATCTTGTCGTTTCCAAATATCTCTGCAATAATCTTAGGCTGCATGTATTTATGGTTAAGCTAAACATGGGGGCTGACAACTTCGACAAAGGTGAGAACAAACCAAATCAAGACTTAGTTTAATGGAAAAATGTTGAAAACCAAATCCTATATAAATTAACTGGGGTTGATGATAACTTGTATCGCCTCCAGCCAAATATTTCTTCCAAAAAAATTAACAAGTACAGGTTGAACAGAAGTATGTAAAGTTTCCTATCGAACTTTACATCAAATCCTTTAAATGGCTTAGCATGTATGATACGGGTCTGCCAAAATTGAATGGAAGATTAAGCAGAAAATATAATACCATAAAAAAACCTGAAAAGTTTTACCGTCTAAAATTCTCTTTGAGGTACTTCTTTCAAATAAACTTTTAAGTGTAAAGTATGCTGTATAAAAGAATAAATTTAATAATTACTGACTTTAGTTCTTATTTTTCTCAAAGAAAATTGTGTTTGCCTTTTAATACTGGTTTTATCAAACTGAAAACCTGAGTTTAATTTAGAAGTACGATTCAAAGAGCTCGTCAAATTTTCTATGCAATAACATGGCACTTAGAATATTGGAAAGTTACAGCTGTTGCCTTCTTTTTCTTAGGAAATAACGATTCAAATATAGTTGTTCTGTGTTTTTTATCACCAATCTCGTCTAGTCTAGTCTTTTACGGTTACACTGCGTAAATAAAAGAATAATTTCTTTTGATATAGTTTTTTATCGGTAACTTGCATTTAAATTTCCTGTCGCACAATGTACCTACCCAATTAGGTAAAACTAAAATTCTTTTAATCTATATGGCTAAAACTAATTATAAAATAATTCTGATTTAGAATAGTTACGTTGTAAAACATTATGCAGAATTTACGTTATTAAAATTATTATTATTTAAATAAAAAAAAGCTTTTGAAGGCCAATAACTTTTTGAGAAAGCAAAATCGTACCAAGGTATGTTCGGCTAAATCGATTTATTTTTACTCAACCTACTGTTGTGGTTTATCCCATTTTTTAATGAACACCCTATATACCACCAAACTATAAAAAAAGAGGTAAATCTATAAATTTTTACTATAAATAAAACACATACAAAATATGTGAGTTTAACTGGTTAATAAATTGTACACCAAACATCTTTATTAAAAAGAACACAATTTTACGCTTTTTTAAACAAAATTAAAAAAATCAAATTCCTTAACAAAAATAAAAAATAATGTTAGGTAATAATTAAATTCTTGGTATAATTAAAAATTTATTAGTGCTAATGGTTTTACTAAAAACATGACACTCGGGGCATATTTAATACGTAATACTCTATAATAATCCACAAATTATGCAACACGTTATACACCGTATATGTCATTTGTACTGAAGACCCCCAAAGTACGCGTACGTACGAAGACCCCCATTGTATAGTTGCGTCCGTGGCAGTACTGGGCAGTACGAGGCGCCGGAAAATAGAGTCCCCCAAAGTATAGTTATATAGAAAAACGTCCATAATTCAAATTTGGAGTGACTTACGACATATTTGAAAGAAACCATGGAAAGGGCTCAACGAGCTTAATAATATACATAAATATCAAAAAACGCCCAAATTTTCCCGCAAACCGAAGATTCCCGAGGACCCCCAAGGTAGCTTTACCTATGTTTCTCAGAGACCCCCATCGTCCATCTGACCTATATATATATATATATATATATATATATATATATATATATATATATATATATATATATATATATATATATATATATATATATATATATATATATATATATATATATACGTATATACATATTAATTAAATTTTTGACTCGTTTTATTGTTTGCACCTTTTTTAAGGTAATAGAAATAGACGGCAGATAGATATGTCACAAAGTTTACCAAAAATTTAAATTATTTAATAAATTAAGACGATAGTTTCTGGGTAGTTGCTGTCAAATAATGTATGCAGTGCAAGAACATTTTCTATTAATAAAATTTAGGAAATTTCTATTATCTACTTTCATTTGATAATTATATTTATTGTTGTATTTAATAACATAACATCTCATAAAAATAAATCAGGGCAAACGTTATTATAAAAAAAATATTTTAATATTGTCGGACAGACATTGACGGAATGTTGGTGGAAAATAGAATAAGAGTACGTATAAAATAACAAAGGGATGGCAGAATATGATACTTTATCCGTTGTGAATGGTTGAATGGTTGCAGAGAAATGCGATATGTGCACGCCTTTGACAATATTGGGGACTCTTTTGCTCGTCGATCTTGCTGATGAAGATGAATAGAAAAGCTTTCTATCTCGCGTGGCCAGTCTCACACGTTTCTGTGATGGAATAACTTAAAAAGTTTTTTATTTAAATTAGAAAACTTGAAATTTTATTCTACGGCATTTGTACGAAAGCCGGGGGAAGATATCTAGGTTACCTATAAAGTAAATAAGACTCCGACAAAAGAACTTGTTACAAGTGAGACGAGTTTTTTAACTTGAATCCTTTAATATATTAACACAGAAAAACAATATTTCCTTTAAAACAGAAAATTTAAGGGGAATTTTGTCTTATATATTTCTTTAAAAACTTGAGTAAACACTACAGGCTTTTCCATGATTTAAAGTTGATGTTTATATTCTTAGATACTTTAAATTATCCTAGCTTAGTTTTAATAACCGAGCACTGGCTAAAAGCTAATGAACCCCTTTATGTGCTTAATTATTTTTTAATTTCTAAATTCTGCAGATCCGAATTTATACATGGCAGAACGCTAATTTTTATTTATGACAGACTAAAAGAGAAAAAGCCTTTTACTAATATAAATAAATATGATAATAATTTGATGGAAAAATACACTGTAGTAACATTAACTTGTATATTATATGTATTTATAGACCTTTTTCCTCAAATGTAAATATATTCCTAGAGCGATTAGAAAAACTGTTATCCTAGTTACCTCAAGGTTCGTCAGTTGTTTTGGCAGGAGATCAGACATTAATTTTACAGAGATGATTACACAGATGTTGATTAATTTGCTCACTTTGTTTAATCTATCTATGCACATAGATATTCCTACACGAATATCACAGATTTCGTCTACTACAGTTGACTACATTTTGTTCTAATTTAAGCAAGCAACATATTTCTTGTTCTGGCAGCAAGTTTGGCTGATCACGAAGTCATTCATGGTGTTTTACATTTAAATATAATAAATGCCATGTGTAAGTTCAAATTCGGTAGAATTTATAATAGAAGCAATTATAATAGATTCTATCAATTATGCCAAGAGATAAATTGAGAATGTTTATTAAATTTGCCAGATTCATTCAACTTATTTCATAAAACCTTAGTTAATGTCTTCAACACTGCTTTCCTAATCCACAACTTAAAAAAAATTAACCATGGATCACTCAAGGGATTAAAATCTTTGGAAAAAATTTACGTTCACTACACCATTTCAGAAAATACACAGACAACAATTATGTTCGCGAATACTTTAGTAAATATCTAAGTGTGTATAGAAGGGTTATTCAAATGGCATAAGAAAGTTACTACAAAAACAGACTCACGGAGGCATCAAATAAATCAAAAGAGAGCTGGGCCATCATTAATAATTTGAGATTAAAAAATAACCAAGCTCCTCTACAATTTAATCTTGACCTCAATGATACAAAAATAGTTACTAATTGATACTACTACTACTGTAGTATCGGAAAAAAGTTTACCAATAATATTGTTGCGCTAAACGATCCAAAAGAGTACTTAAAGACCATTAATATTTTCAATAGTTTGAATTTAGCCCCCACCAATATTGAAGAACTAAAAGTAGTACGCCTAATAAACCACTCTTTCGACACAGGTGTATTCCCCCTTTGTTAAAAACCTCAATTGTAACCCCACTTCACAAGGGCGGCAGTACTGATGACATCTCAAATTTCAGACTTATATCACTATTATGTACGCTTTCAAAGATTATTGAAAAACTTGTTAAGAAACGGTTGCATGAGTTCCTTAGTATCCATAAAATTCTAAACATTAATCAATTCGGATTCCAAAGCAATAAATGTACTGGTGATGCTATGCTTGACTTTTCAGCTGAAGTTTACACAAAATAAAATGAGGGTGAGGCAGTTGCAGCTGTGTTTTGTGATTTGTCAAAAGCTTTTTGACTGTGTGAACCATGATATATTGCTTGAGAAACATCGGTGTTACGGAATTTTTTATTCATCTCTTCACTGGTTTCAATACTATCTTAGTGATCGCAAACAGAGAGTAAAATCACTAGAGAACTACTCTGATGAAGTCAATAAAAGTTGTGAAGTTCCGCAGGGATCCGTGTTTGGCCCAGTTCTCTTTTGTATTAACGATCTTTCATCTATAAATACAACTGGTCATTTCATTCTCTTTGCTGATGATGATACAACGATTTCATGGCACAATAAAAACTTAGAGATGTTACACGAAATGATATGCTCCGACATACATTTGGTAAAAAAATGGTGCGATTCAAACCTACTTGCACTTAATATAACCAAGACAAATATAGTAACTTTTGGATGCAATTTAGAGTAAATTCCCTTATGAAATAACAACTGGAAACTAGAACTCATGTAAAGTTTCTAGGATTGCATATTGATAATAAATTAAATTTTAATGAACATGTAATGAACTTAAGAGGGACAATCGAACCAGTGTTTGTAAGGTAATTTTTCAAAATTTATTTCTTCCATACGGTTTTGTCAAATTACACCAAATTTGGAGGATCAGTAGTGGAAGAGGGTACATGTATATCTATTTCAATTAATTTTCACTTTATGTAGGGAAAATTTATACTGTAAATATAAGTGAAATTTGAACGTGATTAACTCCTGAATTATTATATCAATCGGTAAAATTCGAGGTAAAATTCATACATGTCTTCTAGAATGAATCTTCATAATTATGCTCAGCAAGTTTCAAACTTTAATTCCGTACTATTTGGTTAAAATGAATTTTCTAAATAAGTATCTTTGTCACTACAAATGGAGCAAGGAAGTGCTACCTCTGTCGGGAATCGCACCTCAATGAAGTCGGTGAATGAAACGTCCAGTGAAGGTATAGTCAAAATTATTCAGCGGCGCATGTATAAAAACTTTCTAGAGAGTGACACAGCTATCCGAAGCTTTTTCCCGACTAGGCCCCTTAAGTAAGAAATTAGCTACGGGATGTTATGCAATTCGCACAATATCTAAAGAACTGGATTACTCTACGCCAAAAAACAGCCTACTTTGCCCTAATAGAGGTTCATTAACATATGGTATTCCATTTTGGGGATCATGCAGTCAACAGCTGCTAAATAGCATCCTTATTTTACAAAAGCGATCGCTAAGGTATATTTGTAAAGCGCGTTTTAGATTCCTATGCAAACTACTTTTTGTTACTCTAACAGTAGTTTCAATATTTATACACAAAACTATGTGCATCATTTATAAAAATAAGAATCTGATCGACACGCCAGAAAGCCACTATAATATTTGCCAATTCCATAATATTCAATTGCCTCTTCCTACTTTAAATCTTACATAAAATTCCATAATTTATAATAGTAGAAAAATATGTAATCATCTACCAGGAACCTTAAAAAAATATATCTTCTCTGAAACTCTTCAGGTAAGCAGTGAAATTTTGGCTAATTGACAGACCCTATTATAACTTGCGGGAGTACTACAATGACACAGTGTAACCTAAAATAAGATTCTCTCATGTTTTTATATTTATTTATTTTTCTTTGTTTTATATTTTTTTTTACTATTTATTTGTATAGTTGTAACATTTGTTTTACCAAAATAAGAATGTATTTGTTTATGCATATATAATATTTTATTTTATTTTAATAAAAATGTTGTTTATTTTATTTTATTTGTATTATTATTATTTTATTATTTTGAGACTCTTATTATTTTAACCTCTCCTCAGGGTTTGGGCAGGTTCCTGGCGTTAATCTGAAAATAATCGTACAGCTCCAATTTCAATGAAAAACACCTTGTCAGATTACAAAACAAATAAATTTATTTATAAATTTCTGGTATGGTTTAGGACACTTTTGCACAAATATATCTTAAAATTAAAATGAAATGGCCTTTTATTTAATGATCAGATCTGTTACTATAGCTGCTTTTAAATCGTCGAGTACCTAGGATTTTATTTGTTTTACTTACGTCGATTTCTTGAACTTCACGTTATGGCAATCTCTGTTGACTAACGCTTCTGCTTATATTATTGCTCTGTGCCTCGACCCTTCTGCATCCGTGGCAAATTTCAGATTCATAAAACTTCAGTAACAATGGCTGCTCCGCACACTGGATTTATATTTTCGTAGCACAACACTATATTTATTTAACAATCAGCAAACTTTTATTTAAGGTACGTATTTTACCTTTACTAATTTCCTCAAATCACATTTACTATTATATACAATACTTCCTTGGTCGTTGTAATTGGAAATTATTCTTACATTCCACTTGGAATTAAATTATGGTATTAATAAAATTTAATTTAATATATTTTTTTTTTGTGTTTTAGGTTTACAAACCCTGTTTTAATATTTCGTGAGCTTGAGAATGGACTTCATTTCTTTTGAAAATATAAATTTAAAATTTTGAGGTTAGGAAATTTCTTATAAAATTACAATGATCTCCTTTGAGCTTTCTATCAATACTAAATCTTAAATATGGGCTTTTTATTGGCCTAATCTGACGTTTCTCCAAAAATCATGACACTTGATTTTTGAAATTTAAAATATGAAAATTTAATTCTCTTTTTATTTCTTTATTATACCTTATGGCTCTAATTTTATTTTTGAATAAAGATATAGAGATGATTAGCTTTATTTTGATATGCCATACTATGGCCTTTTGTGAATATTTAGAAAAAATTACAATTGCAACGATTTTTAACAATTTCTCTTATATAACTAATTACAACCATCTAAACCATATACCAGAGATTACTTTAAGAACTAATGAACAAATCAACACCATATTTGCATGTCTAAATACATTTAAAACATTATTTTAATTTGCCTTTCGTTTTAGGACTTCGTAAAACCTCATTGGCTGGAAACTTTTCAAATACAACAAATTCCTTAAAACTAACTGACTGGAAACAATAAATAGATGCTATTCTTCTGACATAGCTATAAAAAGTTCAACAAATGGTTTTTATTTTTAGAAAAAACTTCATATTTGTCAAGTTATATACCTCCTTGGACATAAATTTACACATACACCTTTTAAATGTCTTTACATTTTGATGCTATTACATTGTATTAGCTCACAAGGTGAGTCTCTTTCACTTTTGTAAAGTGTTAAAGTTAGACGATGCACTTGCTTCGTAGAACTGACTAAAATCTCAGATATCGTAGAGTTTACGCTACCCAAATTATGAAAGTAGTTTATAGCACTTTTTTATCCAGTGTTCATGATTGCTATCATCCTTGTAGCTATTCTATGACTAAATTTAATATATTTGTCTTTAACAAAGTTTATAATTTTAATTAATAACAATAAAATTTTATTTTTTTCCAGGTTATCCAAAAGTTTTGGTACCTAAAATCAATAATGTTCTGGCTCTGGTTGCCATGCTATACACGATAGTCCTTCTGGTGCTTATTCTAAATAGAACAATGCTTTTTCACATTACATAATAACATACAGTTCATTTACCACACGGTAGGTGTTTATATCTAGCGTTTAACAAACATTTATTACAAATTTTACCTATTTAACCTATTTAATATGAATACAGTTAACGTAAGTGTCTCTCACTGAAACTGGGCTCTCATACCGCTCAAAATTATCATTTTAATTTAAATATTAGTCTTTTTTGCTTTAGTATTGGCAAAATATCTTTATTACTTTCTTTTTATTATTTAAACATAATTTTATCCTTATGTACTCTGTACTTTATACAGGGTGTGGTTTGGTCATATATATATATATATATATATATATATATATATATATATATATATATATATATATATATATATATATATATATATACATACAGAGTAAGAGTTTAAACGCGGGTTTATTTACATTACAGTAAAAAATAAATGAAATTAACGGGTACCGCCCAAGAAGAAAAAATTGCACGGTGGAAAATGCAAAAATTGCAATTGGCAGAAAGATGCGAACCGTGGACACGTATTTCTGACTAATTGGTCTTCATCAGCACGGTGTAGCTGAGTTAAAATGATGGATAAAACTCATAAAAGACACAAAAGGAAAACCACTGCCAATTGCAATTTTTGCATTTTCCACCGTGCAATTTTTTCTTCTTGCGGGCGGTACCCGTTAATTTCATTTATTTTTTACTGTAATGTAAATAAACCCGCGTTTAAACTCTTGCTCTGTACCTATTAATTTTCCTGGGTCCGGAATCCCACGCAGGTTGCTATAGTTGCCCGCGTGTGCGATGCTTGGACGATGCTCCCATACCGGAGCCATCCAAGTGGAAGCCACAAAGGTGCGACTGGCTTCCTGTCAGTGGTTTTCCTTTTGTGTCTTTTATGAGTTTTATCCATCATTTTAACTCAGCTACACCGTGCTGATGAAGACCAATTAGTCAGAAACACGTGTCCACGGTTTGCATCTTTCTGCCAATTGCAATTTTTGCATTTTCCACCGTGCAATTTTTTCTTCTTGCGGGCGGTACCCGTTAATTTCATTTATATATATATATATATATATATATATATATATATATATATATATATATATATATATATATATATATATATATATATATATATATATATATATATATATATATATATATATATATATATATATATATATATATATAGTGTGTGTGTGTGCGTCTGTGTGTGTTGGTGTATGTGTGTGTATGTGTATGTTTGTAATTTAATGAGTTAAACAATTATTATTGTTTGTATTTTACAACTTTGTGAACAAGATTATTTCTTTGGACAATAAAGTATATTTCTATCTATCTATCTTTGTCCCAAGATGAATTCAGTTCAGTTGTTTGTTCATATTTGTGTTTATTATTTATCCCACACGAGTTGTTGGACACAAAATGAGGTCCGCACTAAAGTTCCCTGATTTAATGGTAGGTTTGATCTTTCATGTAAAAATGAGTTGTGAGTTACCGTGTATGTTAAAGTTTGGCCTTCACCTGAAAAGTATTTATCAGGGGACTAGAATACTAAGGTAAGGACCTGCCTCAAAATTAAATCACAACCTCCCTCAAAAGTACATTATATATTTATTTTATTATATATAAATTTTTTTATATTTTATCTTACAAATTACATATAAATTTTTTGTGCGGATGGCGTTTAAGACCAGTAATACGTTGAGATCCATATTATCGAAGACTAAATCGATAAATGACGTGGAATGATAAAGAATTATATTTATAGTATTCTTACGAGTGCGGGATTTTCAAAAGTATTGGATAAATAAAGTAATTGTACAAGAAGAAAACTGAAAGAATTCGTCATTATTTCGTTGTGTTATTTTGTAGATTTTTGTACGAACTGGTTGTCAATCGTTAGAGACGAGGTAAGTACACAAAATATTAACATAGCATAATGTCTATGGAAATATATAAACAAAAGACTGTCATATTTGACATTGCTGCAAAAGATAATGTTTTCAAAGAATGTTGCTCTAGTTTTGAGAAAGGAATCGGAAAGTATTCCGAAACGTCAACTCAGAATCATCTTAAAACATTTGACATTTAAATTTTTTTTTCAGATTAATGTATTTTTTTAGGTGTGAGAAATTTTTTGCAGGATGGCTCAAATAAGTAAAGTTTAGTTTTTTGGAATGTTAAAAATGGTCCACTAAACATTTGTACCTGCAATTGATATTTTGTTTATATAGGTACTGACCTACATAGATAGTTGAACATACCGATATAGCAGTCACCTTGATTTAAAAAAACTTGTAAAAGTAAAAATATGAATGTTCCTATCGCAAAACAAAAAAGTGCATGATTCATAATTGACTGCCTTTTAAACATCTTGACCCAAGAAATACACCATATCAAGATATCAATATTTTTCTAGTAACTTTTAAATTTGCATCTTAAGAAAGAACGTTAAAATTTTGCTTGATACTTATTGTAATTTTGGTCTAGCAAATCTGGATAAGGTTGATTTATTTATAAATATTTCTCACTATTTGTAATTTTTAATATCACGTAAAAAAAGATAAAAGGATATGATGATATTTTTTTTGTAGAAAAACAGTAAATTATTTATTGATCGAATTTTATATTGTAAAATGCACCTATTAAATTTGATTATTTTTCTTAGTGAATAAATAATGCAATTTTTGCGGAATTCTTGAAAATATCGTTCAACGTGACAACATGTGACAATTTTCTAGCTTTATGTCAAGAAAACATGATCGCTACTTAGTTTTTTTTTCATAAGTTGAATAATAAAATAAAATTCCACATGTTGCGGAATATTTGTTATACATGGTGTTTCAAATTTAAAGTAACAGTGTAATGAGAGATAGAGCACACTTTGCTGAGTTCAAAACACGTCCAAATTTACCCTTGAATGTTAACCGTTTTTGAGTTTTATGGTTTTTGACTAAAATTGCAGTCGGCCGTATATCTGGAGCAGCTTTAAATATTTGGATAAAATTTGATAAAAGTTTATATACTTTTAGTCCTATCAAATTGTTTAGCTTCGTGGTCGAATGGTAAGGACACTTGCTTCTCACCCTGGAATCCCGGGTTCGATCCCCGGTCGAGGAGCTAAGAGTTTTTCTAAAACCAGAAATTATTCTTAGTATACTCGAACATTGGATGTGTGTTCATTGTCTCCCGCACAAATTATCTTGAGCTACCTTCAGGGATACAGGGGGTTGTAAAGTCTGTGGTGTTTAATTACTTCCTCACCCCTCAGTGAGGAAGGTGAAAAAAAATTTTGAAAATTTTTATTGCATTTCTGGACGAATCTCGACGAATTATGATGATACACAAAATTTCAGACAAAAAAAAATTCTGTCTGTGTGTCTGTCTCTGTCTGGTTTGCAATAGCAGCTACAGTTTTTGAGATAAAGATTTTAAATTTGGTACACACATTCTAGAGACAAAGGAAGAGATTGAGTTCGTTAATGAGCAAAATCGGTTCTTAAAATTTGAAATGTCAAAAAAAATTTGTGACATTTTTGAAACGTCAATTTGAAATTTCAAATTTTAAAATATTAGTGACTTTCCACCAATGCGACTTTTTTGAAACGTCAATTTGAAATGCCAAAAAAAATATTAGTGACATTCGACTAATGTGACGTCAAAAATTACTTTTATTACAAACTCCACCACACATAGTTTTTTTGAAACGTCAAAATATGCCTTTTTTGAAACGTCAAAAAATGTAACTTTTTTGAAACGACAAAAATTACTTTTATTATAAACTCCACCACATGCCGAGTTTTACTACGGTGAGAAAGTTCTGATCTCCAAATAAGTGGCAGCGGTTTTTTAATTTTTTTTTATTTTTAAAAGCAAAATTTTTTTTGGAAAAATTCCATTACCAGACTCTCTGTTGCTCTAAATGCCGAAAAAATATCATTTTATGATAAATATTAGTGAAGGTCTAAAAAGTCCATGAACTACTGTATAAAATAATGCATGTTTAAGTTTACTCTCAAATAAATTTTCAAAAATACTGATTAACCAAATTATAAATTCTACAAATAAATTAATCAACTAGTTAACGTCACTATTTTCTTAATTTTACTACACAAATTAGGCATCTTCATTTTTTTCGACAAGAAATACACATTTGTTGAAAAATGTATGATTGATGCAGGGTTGGACTCGCTTAAAATTCCATGATAAGATACATTTTATTTAAATTTGTTATTCGCATTATGTAAATCATTTTTGAGATAGAATAATAAGAAAGTAAAAAGTTAATATTGATTCAAAAACGTATATTCCATTTCTTTCATGGAAAAAATAGTTAATGTTAATAATGAGGTTAGTATTAACAAGCACAATTAAAATCAGTTATTAAACACCTATAGGAAATAATAGTAACGTATTAAAGATGAGGGTTGGCAATTTTATTTTGACAAAACTTATTAATCAACCACTTGCAACTAATAATAAAAATAAAAAAGGAGAATTTTGAACAGACTTTATCTGAAAACTCGCCCTTAATTTTCAGTGGGAAGTTTAGTTTTTTATTATAGTAATATACGACGTCGGAAATGTGTGTGAAATTACAACACGCAAACTTTAACTTGTTGATAAATGACTGATTATGTTATTCCAATTTGCGCCACTGCAGACATTAAATTAAATGATGGGAAAAAACAAACAGAAATGAGCTAGAATTGCATTCAACTCACAAAAGAGATAATAACTTTCAGGTTAAACATTGTCTGAATAGTATTTATTTGCGTTGTGTATTTGGGTTTTTTATTTACAGTTTTACGTTTATAAATTCTATTTTCTGAATATTTCAATTTCTTCGTATTCCTGAAAATACTTAGGAAATGTTTTATTGAACATATTGGTTATTAGTTAGTTATTGACATGAAAGGTTTCTTTATAGTTGATTTATTTGCAATTTCATGTCTATGCTGCGATGTGATGAAAACTAAATGTCAAATAGGTAATACTTAAATACATTTCAAACAGGAATAGACATATAGTTTACGTTATATAATTTACTAACATGTTTGCACATAAGTAGTAACTAATTACATGACGGATAGAGCGCAAATAATGACAATTACTGGGTTGCATAAAGATTTAAGAGTATACTAAATATTATTGTATTAACATAATATAAATATAGTCTTCACGTGAATTTCGTACATTGGAAAAACTCATGTCACTCTGTGACTTACTAGGTTTTTCCATTTCATGGGAGATTTGTAGTAGTTAATATACAGGGCGTCCGAGAATAACGTTAAAATTATTGGAGCGAGGATTCCTCACTTAAAATATGAATAAAAGTTCAGGTCAACAGGTGTCCGAAGAAGCTTCTTGAAGGAAGTACGACATGCGACAGTTTGAAGATAGCACCCAAAATATGGTTTTCATTTTTTATTTCACACACTATTTTGATCAAAACAATAATTTTTTTATAAGGGCTACAATCTTCATGAGAAATCTAATGGTTTTATCAAGTAAGACCATGAAGAAAAATGGACGTGCCTACCGTGGTGAGGTCGTCTCAAGGTTTGACTTTTTTTTGTCTTAAGCCGTTTCGACATTAATTCATTGGAAGAATACGTAAAAAAGTACTCTTGATGGAAAGCCACAGCATGTACTGTTTATGAAGAAACTGTTTCTGGAAGAACTTTTTTGAAAAGGTCCTATTTCCATTTTTCAAATAAACCGAAGTAGGTGCCTTGTCAATGAAATATTAAGCACATAATTTGATATTCAGATTGTGTACTGAATCATTATACATTGGTATCTTAATGGCAACGTTACAATGTAAACCAGAGGCAGGTAAACTATCGCTTGTCAACGTAAGTAAGTAAGTAAGTAAATTAATTGGCAGTTGTGAGTCATTCATTAGTTTATTTAAGAAATGTAATATTTGTCTATTCGTGAGTTGAGTATTATACTATTTCATCCTCTGATTAATAATATAAGTAACACTCATAAGAGATACGCTGATTTTTATGACCGATACATAAACAACAATTTGCATGTTTACATATAAACATATCCAAAACAAATCAGGGGCGGCTCCAGGCTTCAGCATTTATTTTAATGCTTTTGTATAACTTAAAACTTAATAGGTATACAAAATTTGTTTGCTTGAGCAATGCTATTCTGCTGTTGCTATTTTAATCTCTGTCGTTTTTAAATGATTTTAAAGTTTTGTGTTATTGGGTACTGATTAATAATCAATTTTTAGTTACTTATAAAGATTTATTTAGTGAATATTAATTGAGGAACTATGACTAATAAATGTATAGTATGCGGCCAAAGAGGAAAACAACAAATCAGGGTCGGCATATTGCGTGAAAGCGAAAGTGTGAAAGCTCAAAAATGACTAAAATTAATATTAGCTTTACAAAAAATAAAAAACAACATTTGATTCCATTTAATTTGAACAGTAAAAAATCCACATTTTATTAAAAAGGATACTTATACAAAACTATTTATTTTAACGAATGGAAAGTTCATTCTTAAGGTTGCTCACAAACTATATAGGCTCAAAGTCTGTTGATATTTTTTTTAATTCAATTTTAAAGGTTATTATTATAAATGTGTTTATTTTCACATTTCCCGAGAATTTGGTGAGAAGAGAAACTTGGCTGAAAGCTCTGAAAATATAAAAGCCAATAAGTGGCACTACGTGTGTTCAGAACACTTAAAAAAATGATTATACTATTAAACGATCTGGTTTAAAAGTCTTGAAAATCAGTACTGTTCTATTTTTCCGCTGGCAACACTATCACCAGGTTCGTCATACGTACTGTCCAGGTTACTAGAGAATTATATTGAAAATTAATAATATACTGAGTAGTCACTCATTTATACCGCATGAAATAATATCAAGTAGATACCTACAAAGCATCAACTGTTTTGCTGATATGTTACTTTTGAGTAGTGGTGAGAGGTATGTTAAACTTCTCATGTGGTCCAAATGCATGTTACTTTTATTGCAGTGATGTAGGTTTGTATATTTTAAAGAAATCTCACTTGTTTCAGCATTGAAAATTATATTCCTTCACCACCATTAGCACCCAAGATAGAAAGGTATGTTAAATTTAAATATACAGTGCAGTAATCAAAAAAAAATTGAATCACTGCATGCTACATTTAAAGAACTTGAAAATATCGACAATTTGATGTACCGAACATGGCCGTTGCTTAAAAAAAAAGGATCAGGAAAGTTTAAAGTGGCGGGCCTTGTATATTTAAATTTAACATACCTTGCTATCTTGGGTACTAATGGTGGCAAAGGAATTAAATTTTCAATGCTGAAACAAATGAGATTTCTTTGAAATATACAAACCTACATCGCTGCAATAAAAGTAACATTTCAACATAACAATTGATGCTCTAATCTTCAATATAATTCTCTACTAATCTGGACAGTACGTGTGACGAAGTGATGATAGTGTTGCCAGGGGAAAAAATGGAACAGCATTGATTTTCAACAATTTTATTCCAGATCTTATAATATTATAATCACTTTGTTTAGAGTGTTATGAACACACGTAGTGCCACTTACTGGCATTTTCGATTTTGAGAGCTTTCAGCCAACTTTCTCTTCTCTCCATATTCTCGGGAAATCTGAGAATAAACACATTTTTTAATAACAACCTTTAAAATTGGATTAAAAAAAATATCAATTGATTTTAAAACATCTACAGTTTGTGAGCAACCTTAAGAATGAAATTTACATTGAAGTTAAAACAAATATTTTTGTACAAGTGTCGTTTTTGATAAAATGTGGATTTTTTACTGTTCAAATGGAATCAAATGTTGTTGTATTTGTTTTTGTAAAGCTATCATTCATTTTAGTTATTTTTGAGCTATCACACTTTCGCATTATGCCGGCCCTAATTTGTTTTGTTTACTTACCTGTGAAAAGATAAACAACCCCGTGGTTTTCCTCTTTGGCCGCACACTTCACACTTATTGGTCATTGTTTCTCAATAAATATTCACTAAATAAAGTTTTATAACAAAAATCGGTTATTAACCAGTACCAAATAACACAAAACTTTAAAATCACTTAAAAACACAGATTAAAATGACAGACATCGTCTTACAGAACACAATTTGTTGTCAAGATGATAGATCGGGCATCAATCGGATTTCTTCGTGCTGCGTTCATGATTCTGACCAATAGGAATAAAACCAGCCATAATATTTATGTACGTTGCGTAGGATGGAGCTGAATCGGACAACTTTTAATGTTTTGTTATTCATCTTCTAGTATTATTTATCTGAGATTTCATCTACTGAAATAAAAATTTTAAAATACTTTTTCTTCAACTTACGTACTTTGAAGTTTTGCTTCAAGAATTTTCTATTATTATATTTTTTATTTGTATTATTCACGAAAATAATATTTTGTGTTGTAGAGAAAATTTACAAAATATCTACTTTCAAGGAAATTGTAGATGGGATAATATAATTCTCAACTCACGTATTGTTTGTAGAATATTAAGAAATTAGTACCCATTTGTAGATAATACGAATTTAATGTAATACAAAACATCTCACAAATCATCAGATGATGATGAGGATGATGATGGAATATCCATGTCTATAATTATTAGGTGTAAGTATGTGCAATACTATACAACACATGTGCACTGATTTTTTTTCAATGTGATGATAGTTGTATGGAAAATATTAACTACTCATTTGAATATTTTCAAATAATTGACGTTGAAAATAGTCGGTAAAATATAGCCGTCGAAATTGATTGGATGGTATTGACATCTTAATAACAGAAGATTTTTGTAGGAGCATGATAGTGCAACTGAAATTTCAAATAACGCTAGATGTGAATCGAAAAATCAGTATGCTGTTTGTTGATGCAACCAGCCATAACTCAAATAGCACAAGTACGTTTTGTGTATATTCTAAGAAAGTAACAATCAGACGTATTGTACGTACTGGATACGATGAGTTAATCCCACTGGGCATACATAAAACGTCTTCCGGAGATCAACTTCTACCAATCAGTACGTCTTTAACTTGTACATTATAAATCCATTTATAGATTTAACTGTACATTCCTAAGACGTAATAAGGTCAAATATCCATACGTCTTTTCGATGCTCAGAAATTACTTATTTATGGATGTACCCTATACTCGATTTGTTATCAATGAACAATAATTTGGCCAACTTGAGGTCTACTGGAGTCTATAACAAATTTGTTATATACGACAAAACTGTATAATCTTTAAATACCTCTCAGATTTTCATTAACTTACCTCAACTTCGTAAGTCAATTTCTATTCAATATATCTGCATTTAGAAGAAATTTATGAATTTACACTGTAACGTAATTGCAAGCCATTTCATTCCAGTTTGTTGTTGTCCACGGTGAATTAAGTTTCTGCCAGTCTAGTCCAGATGGCGCCACTGGATTTCTACTGGAACAATTGGTTTTGCATATTTTTGCACTAAATATCTATCTATCTTTATTGCTCAGACTTTACTCTCAAATGTTTGTCTCTTTCCAAACTATAACCGAGTTTAGGTGGGGTGGGAGAACAGAACGGGGCTTCTTCCTTCTTACTAGTGTAGCGTTCTAAGACAACATCTCTAGTTCAGCGGTCTGGTAAAATCTATATGTTTTCTGGTATTATCGTGTAATTTTATGATCATCATTATTTAAGAAGTTGCTATATTGATATAACGTACCTTTGAGGTAATTTTCATAATAATATCGTACCGTATTTATCTTAATTTACGCCTTGGGCGAATTTGCTTTTCGGTGATCAATTCACCTTGGTTGTTCTTTGGAACAGCTATCATTAATATTGATTAGTATCGATTTATCGTGCCTCGTTGACAATTTATCTAATATCCTTCTGATATTGTAATAATTTCGTGTACTAATTTAAACTAACTTTCGGTTATTCGAACATTCTAAATTCTATTTTCTTGAAGATGACCTTCTTTTAGTAAAAAATATCTTAACATATAATGAATACCTATTTCACTTTGTTTATTATCAAAGCTACACCTAGTTTATTTGTTAGACTAGTATTTTTTCTATTTAACGTAAGTTTTATTGATACTTAAGTTAGTTGAAGTCTTCAACTTCCTAAAATATTGTGGGATACCGATCCTAGTTTGTTTAGTTTGCAATTTACTCTGTAAATTTGTGTTAACTCTCATATTTTGTCTACGTAGCTGGACAATTCAAACGTCACAGCTTTTTACTTTGTTTTGCCTATAATACTGATCTCATAAAACTCTCCTCGTTTTATGTTAATACCTGGACCAAGAGAAGAGGATAACTGATGGATCAAACTGATCATTATATACGGGATGGAGCAGGAAAACGATATCTTATACAACATCATTTTTTCTCAAGGGTAACTGCAATATTGACAGTGGTCATTCAAACTGACACCGAACCCATTAAGAGCTTAGCCGTTGATGGATTCTTCGATGGACTAACCCATTTGAAGTTACGTAAAATCTTCATCCTCAGTGAACAGTTGTATTTGGTCAGAAGAATCTTTGTAAGCGATCAGTCACTTTCTTCTGTCTATTTCTTGGTCTTCAACCAAAACTAGGTTTTTTTTAACTAAATGAGGCCATCTTTGCCTAAGTAAATATTTGTACATATACTAATCTTTATTATACTTTTTATTAAATAATATCTTTTTATTCGACTTCCTTCCCAACAGAATTCAAGTTTTAACGTTATCTTTACCATTTCAAGTAAACTTTTAATTATTTGGTACTTGCAAAAGTGCCGGCGCCCAGCCTAGATTTTGGTGAGAACTCAAATCAATCTAAGCCCTTATTCACGACCTGCTAAATGAGCTACCGGTCAATAAGTACAACCCCTAGCTAATTCTGTTATGCCAGCAATTGGACGGGGCGTGTTGCAACACATAATAGAGGTTTCCTTGGTAACACTTTTTTTAAGATAATAAACAATTAATTGTGGTATTTAATTTTTTGTAAAATGATAAGTAATTCAAATTTTTCCCCCAAATCCAAGAGATTCAAATTGTTTCTTCAATAAACAATTCATTACAAAAAGTAACATGGTACTTTAATGAAAATGGAGAATAATGTTTAGATAAAATAATTTACTATTCTTCAGAATACGGTACAACATATTTCTTAATATATAATAAAAAATATTACAAATTTTGACAATCTCGTACTCTCCCCGACCAATTTTTTAATGATGTTTCCCGTTTCTTGCACATCTTCCATGTTTACTTTCAGAAATAATTTTGCATAATGTTATAAGACAATGACCATCTTCAGTATGTATAAAATATACCGAATTAGATGGGACCAATTTGAGATTTGATCACGCCTTAAATAGCTCTATATTCTCGATCGACTGGTACATTCTTGCGACAGATGTGCCATCAAACTTAACCCCAAAAAGACTAAACTTATGATTGTGAATGAACAACCAATTGTGGATGTAGAAATGTGGATCAGACCGAGTCGAGGAAATTAAATATCTACTTAGCGATAACTGGGACTATCCCGATTTGAACAAGCGAAAATCACATTCAGATGCAGAAAAAAAGTGGACACGATCTAAATTTTTTTGAAAATGAGAACTGCCAGTTGCTATGTCCTCTCTGTCCTTCTATACTAAGTGGATACTTGAACTCTTGCAGTTGCTACTTAAGGAGACTCTAAGCTTTTGAAATGTGGGTTTATAGACTCATGCTGAGGAGAAGTTAGATGGATCGATAATCTAGCGTTCGTGAATAGGATGAAGAGTGAGAAAGAAGTCATCAATACAGTGAAGGTCAGGAAATTTCATACTTCAGTTATGTAATGAGCCATCGAGGGACACGTAATACCCTATATAGTAATTCAAGGAAAAATTTGAGATAAACGAGGTCCAGAATGAAGAAGACCATCTTGACTGAAAAATCTGGGTCCGTGGTTCGATAAACGACAAGCGCGCTCTTTAGAGTGGCTGTCAAGAAACTGATGATAATATGTTCTCCGACAATCGTTGAACTGATACTACACACCGAGAAGAAGAAAAATAAAAATATTCGCTGTTATATAAATATTTTTTTAAAGTATGGTCATTTCTAAAGAAACCTGTGATCCTTCCCTTGAAATAAAAAAACTGGTAGTCGTGCCTCCATCTTCATATAAATTTCAACTTGTAATTAATCTAGGCATGCTCCTATACAAGAATTTAATTCATTCTCAGTGTTTATGTCATCTCGTTGTAATTTATGTTTTAAAATATTGTTTTTCATTTCACCCTACTTAAGTTTGGCAGACTTAAAGCTGCTTTTGATTTAATATAAATGCAAGAAAATTTGCGCTATAATTTCTATATAATCTTTCTCTGACACTACGAAATTGTATTCTATTAAATAAAATTTAGTATTACATCGTCTATAAGTCAGAGACGTACCGAGACCGATTCCAAATGATTAGGGTAGACAATGCTCGATGGTACAAAATAACTGAAATTCACATTTATTAGCTTTGTCTTTAAAGGAAATATTAAATTATATGCATACATATTAATATTATAAAAGTTATAATAATAATAAAATTAAATATAATGCATATTGAATGAAAATCTTCAGAACAATGAAATAGTGAGGATATATCTACGGCAATTTTCTATTTTGTAATATTCTCAAAGAGAAAACTAAAACACACACAGAGCCTTACAGCAAATTTTTAATATATCAACCGAATAAAATTTTAAATGAAATCAATAAAAAGTATCGATAGCACCTACAATATTGTCCCTGAAAATTAACTGTAGATTTCACTAAAGGCACCTTCCCAATTTTAAATTTACTAACAAAATTAATTTTTATCATGTCACGACAATATATAAAAATCAACTTGAGACTGAAAAAAAAATGTAAAAAAATAAATAATATCTGATAGTTTTTTTTTGAGATTACCAATTAAATCATTACATTAAAGAAACAAAAAAATGTTTAACAGAAAATCAAATATTGTTATACTTACAGCCAACAAATGTAATAAAATAGTAATTATGTATAAAACAGAGTATGAGAGAAAAATGAATAATATGCTTAATGACGAAACAACATACAAAAAAGAAAATCACAACCCAACAAAAAAAATTCGAAATAAGAGTAATGACCTCATTAAGTCATGACTCAGAAAAACCTAATTAGTGAACAACAAAAGATAAACTTATTTGTCACAATGGCTATGCTCCCTTCATATACGGCCTACCAAAGCTGCATAAAGAAAATATTCCATTAAGACCAATAGTAAGCAATATAAATAGTCTCACATATAATCTTTCACAGTTTTTATCTAAGATACTAAGTAACGTTTTAGGAAAAATTGAATCCTTTTGTTAAAGACTCATGGCAATTTTGTGACTATAAAAAACCAGACAGTTTCCAGAGATCATATCATTATTTCACTTGATCTTACCTCACTGTATACTAATATTCCAACAAATTTAGCAATAGAATGTATAAAAAATAAATGGTCCGAAATTAGTAAATAATAATCCATTACCCAAGACGGATTTATCAAAGCAATAACCTTATGTCTAAACTCTACATATTTCACGTACAACAATCAATTCTTCTCATAAATTTTCGGAACCGCTATGGGGTTAACTATATCAGCCACCATAGCAAATTTAATAATGGAAGAATTAGAAAATAAAGTATTAAAATCACTAAACTATAAACCAAAATTCTACAAAAGATATGTAGATGACTGCATTATTTGCTTACCAAAAGACAAAATGGAATATACGGTTAATATTTTCAATAATTATCACTCAAGGTTACAATTCACTAAGGAAATAAAACAAAACAATAGCATAAATATCTTAGATTTAATAGTTAAATGTAATAAAGACGGTATTATCGAAACAAACTGGCACACAAAAGTAGTGTGGTCGCAAAGATACTTAAACTTTAAATCTCACACACCAAACAAATACAAAAAAGCATCATCAGCAGCCTAACAGATCGTGCCATCCAACTTTCATATCTAAAATACAGACCAAATACTCTGAAAAAAATCGAAGAATTTCTAGAAGCAAACTCCTACCCTAAACACTTTTATGAACCAATAATAAAAAAAAGAATACAGGAAACCTATAATAAAACAATGCACACACCAAATAATAGTAATAATAAATATCTGTCCATGCCATACATACCAACAGTATCCGAAAAAATAGCATACGTATTTAAACAACATAATATAAAAATAGCCCATAAACCATACAATGCTACAAAAAATTTTTTCACAAAACTTAAACCCTAGACTACCAACCGAAGACGAAACACTATATAAAAGATAGACTGCAACGACTGTAATAATACCTATATAGGCCAATCAAAACAATATCTACATAAAAGAGTATACACGCACAAACACAACATAAAAACTCAAAACCAAAACACGACAGCACTAGCCAAACACGCCATAAAACAAAACCACCGATTTAATTTTAACAACATACAAATATTAGAAAAATAACCTAACTATAACCGAAGAAACATACATGAAATGTTGCAAATAAAAAGACAATCCAGCGCCATAAATAATCGCACAATTTAAGCGAAACCTATTTTAACTTAATTAAATGAGTGGGGTACATTACAACATGAATTCAATTTTTTTCATCTTACCGATACAAAATAATAATTCTTGAAATAAAATATCTTATTATATACTTTATATACACTATTTAAGCAAAACACCTACAGTAAATCATATGTACACATTTCCAATTTTATCTCTGTAACATAAACAAAATTTTAAGAGCCTACAAACCATGTTAAAATATCTCAGTTGTGTTAAAACAGACAACCCAATAACATTTAATAAAAAAAACAAATACCTAATAATTAATAGTATAAGTAAATTGTAATGTAAAATAACCATAACTATGTTTTTAAAATATTATATTAATTGTAGTTCTCTGATGATGGTGTAATAAACCTAAACGTTAGAAAAAAATTATAAAATTAGTTACACCTGAATGAAATCCCCAAAAGAAAAACTATCAGATATTATTTGATATTAATGGTCAAGAGAAGATATATATATATATATATATATATATATATATATATATATATATATATATATATATATATATATATATATATATATATATGTATATATATATATATGTATATATATATATATATATATATATATATATATATATATATATATATACATATATATATACATATATATATATACATATATATATATATATATATATATATATATATATATATATATACATATATATATATATATATATATATATATATATATATATATATATATATATATATATAATATTAAATATGATTTGAAGGAAACAACTACTCAGCGGGCAAATACCCCGACCTGCATTGAATTACACCTTCAAATCATGATAGGTCGATAGCCAATATGTATATATATATAAATAAAGAAAGACAATAAAATGGTAAATAAGTTGTAATCTTAATATTACTCTGCAAGTATAGATCTGCTATAGATTTGCCTAATGTACCATATATAAGAAGAATTTCATATTATTTTATATTTTTTTTGTTTTTAATAAAATAACATATTTTAGCCTTTCATGACACCTAACGGTCTTTGTATTTTAAGATCCGTGTGGAATAAACCAGATTTATCTTTACAATACATATCGATAATAGATATCCTCTAAAATAGTAAATTTTCCAAGCCATGGTTATTGTAGAATAAGCCTGGTATATTCTCGTTACAATATTTAATAACTTGTCTTCCGTAACATGCTCTGCCTAGTCGGAGCCAGCAACTTAATATAACGATCCTCAAAGACGTCTGATAAATTTTGGTGGTAAAGGAACGCCAACTAGATCTACTAACCTTATTCTTACGTGGGACTTTAGACTTATGCAAATAGTGCTACATCAAGTTCACCGCGCCTTGCTCTAAATTTTAGTCCCAAGGCGCACTTGTGGCAGCGGAAGAACATGATGGACATTTGTTCATGTCATGGGTTCTGTTTAATGTTGTGTGAGCCGAACTGGTTCGCACATATAACAAACACTCATTATCCGTAATCATTTGTACATGAGCTTCAATTATATGAATTGTATTATATTATTCTAATGAAACATTGGATATGCTTAATCGAGTAAAATATACCAATCTACGCATAGTCGACACATTGAATCATAATATTTGGTATCAAATTTAGATTATATCAATTAAAAAATAATTATATGGACGATAGCTTTATTATCTTGAAAGCATAATAGTGTGGGTTCTGGCAAACTTGATAAAAAAGAGAGGTCATTTACTATAAGAAGTTAATCCCAGTTACAAGTGTTGGGGACCTTATTAATTAACATTGCCATTCATTTATGGCTGGTGCAATAGAACATGCAAACAAAAACTGTGCCCCGAGAAGATAAATAACAATTATTTATGACTGAAATTTGGATATCCATGTGACCCTGCTCATCTCTTCAAGAGTAAAGTACTCCCATCTAACCCATGTTCATCCTACAATTCTACTGGTCATTTTGACCATAGCTTTTTGAATTTAGAAAAATCATTAAATAACAGTAAAATCTTCGACGCCTTAATTTCATTTATCAGTCTTGATAAACTCCTGGACAAGAAATATGTGGCCCTGTTTTACATATTTGGTTAGTATTGGTTTTTATTAGTGGTAGTGATGTTCTCATTTCGGAATTAGCTTAGGGAAAGTTGTCGTTGCTTCCGTGATACATTAACCAGCAAGCCGCGGTAAAAGTATAAAGTTCTGTTCTACTATGGCAAGTGAGGTTGTTTACAAGTTGTAGTTCTTTTTAAGTGCGGGCAGTTTTATAATATTGGAATAATGATTAAATTAAAAGAAAGTCAAAGAGGGAAATTTTTTAAAAAGTTTAATAGATATAGTAAAGAATAAACATCGTAATTGTGTCTTTACTAGTAAAGAACCGTTCAGCAAAATTGTCAGGGAAGTATGTGAAGAGAAATCGAAAGCAAAAGACAAAATGGAAAAGGGAGAATGTGATATCAAAAATGTGGCTGTAGAATTGACAGTCTTTTATGTAATTCGAAGTGCTGTGGTAGGGAACTATGTAATAATAAAAATTGAAAGAAAATGTTTACGTTTGAATTTTTTTATTTTCAGGGACATAAATCCTAAAATTTGCTTTTAATATGTTTTCTATTATTATTATATTAAGCTGCTTTAGATATGTACAGGGTATTCACGTATATTTTAAACCACCACATTACTGCCTTATTTTTAATTTCACAAAAAAACTTTGTTAATAAAAGTTTTAACAATTTTCAGAAAAATCTGACATTTTTTAAATAAATTCCCCCTGTATATTTTTATGAATTCGAGTAGAGATATTCCTCCTGATTTTAAAAAATATATTATTGTAGTGTTCCATCCCATAGTTTTTGAGATATTTAATACTAAAACTAATAATTTCTCTCTCACTATGATGATGATCAGAATAGCTGGCCAGGCAGGCAATTGGAACCTCCGAAAAAGAGTTAAAACTTCTATTAACAAGGTTTATTTGTGAAATAAAAAATAAATAAGATATAGGATGGTTCAAAATATACGTGAACACCCTGGATCAAATAAACGTATACGATATGTTGTAAATAATGGCTGTGTATTTATCATATTTTCTGTTTACTTTCCCCAAAGCCTATAGGTAACTGTGCACATTTACCAGTTAAAATGAGCAGAATGCCTAATTTTTAAATTTCTTTCTACATTAATCATCCAGCTTAGTAAATGTAAAGATTCATCGGAAAACGTAGACATTTACCAATTACGTACTTTGACCGTAACATATGTTAACACTAGATACTTGGAGTGGTGATGATAGAGGTTCCTTAAATACTATCCACTTGGTGCCGAACCCGTTGGGCAAACTTTTTTGTGATGTAACTAATTTTCCTTGCCGTAAAAGGTCCCTTCTTGTAATTTTGAATATTATGAAGATCACAGTTCAAGGTCAGTGATCAAGAATGAAATGATGAGCAAGGGAAATGGTATGGAACAATGACGTTTATTTTCGGATATTAACGGAAATCGCATATTGGGTCTAACATACTTATTCTGATTTATCACATTCTCTAAAGAAGCATGGGGATTTTTTACAATCGCTAGTAAAAATGAGGAAAACTTATTGATTTTCAAATTTTCTAACGGTGCCTGGAAATTATGCAAAGTTGCTGGTAAATGTGATAAAATCTTGTTACAATTCATGAATTTATTATTTTAGTAGTATTAGTTGCCGGTGATTATTCATAATGTCCGGTGATTATGTATATTTTTCACTTTGACCGTAACACATATTAATTCTTTTTATAATTGCTAAAAAGCTATAGAAGGACAAAGGACTAATAATGAGGTATATTTTAAGTTTAAAAAGACGAAAGACAAATGATCATAATAAAACTCTTACATGACATTAAATATGATTTGAACAAAACAACTACTCAGCGGGCAAATACCCCGACCTGCATTGGAATACACCTACAAATCATGATAGATCCATAGCCAATATCATTTATCAATTCCTAACCAGACATAGACCGGTTTCGAACTTATTTGTTTTCCTCAGTATGCCATAGGTTATGGAACAGACAAATGATAGTGGCCAACCTGCTAGTCATATACTAACTAATGTAAATTGAGTAGTGGTGAGAGGTATGAAACTTCTCGTATGGTCTAAATGCTACTATCCGACCGACATCATAGATGTCTCTGTGGCGGATAAGTACCGAGAGCGGCGACCTCTAGCCCAGGTGGACTAAACTACTGTTATTAAATATGATATGAACGAAATAACTACTCAGCGGACAAATACCCCGACATGCATTAGATTACACCTTCAAATCACGATAGATCGATAGCCAATATCATTTGTCAATTCCTAACCATACTTAGTCCACCTGGGCCAGAGGTCGCTGCTCTCGGTACTTGCTTCGCAAGTCGCTATCCGCCACAGAGACATCTATGATGTCGGTCGGATAGTAACATTTAGACCATACGAGAAGTTTCATACCTCTCACCACTACTCTTATATGACAAATAGAGAATATTTTATTTTCTTGTAAACTTTGTCTTTCAGACCCGTTACTTAAAAACCTTACTTCTCATAAAGGAACCAGAATAATATGTTTTCATAGATAGCTTTTAAATGAGTGTCAATATTAGAGAATCTATTGCTCACCATTCAGAAAAATGGTATAAGGATCACATTGTTTTAATGGTTTGACCATTGAAACAAATTTAAATTTAATAAAATCTGACAATTATTAGGCAACTGGTGTAAAATTTGTATAAAGAAGCATTAATGCTTTTGAATTGAATAACAACTTCATCAATAAACAGCGTATTTATTTGCTATAGATTAAGTATAAAACTGGGAAATGAAGCATACATTTTAAGGAGCTTCTATTTATGGCGCGCCGTCTGTTATTAAATTTGCTAATTGCATGTATAAATAACTGTAAGGAAGAACCAAACATTTAAGGAAAACAGAGGAATGATTTAATTTCCAGATTATTAAATTAGGGAGACATCATTTCAATTAAATATTTAAATTAGAATGATGTAAATAAGCAGCTGAAATTCTGAAGTAATCCTGTAGCATAAGAGACCATTAGTCATTAAACTTGCAGGTTAATTGAATTCATGTCACATTCTACAAAACCACAATGGCTTTAATAAGTTTAGCAGTTTGTATCTGATGAATAAACTTCATTAGTACTTCTTGCTTTTCCGCTTCGTAGACTGAGGAATCAGTTAATACGTTTTAACAGTTTACCCTTTAATATTAGAGACATAGTCTCATGTAAATACAGCGTTTTTAAAAAGTTTTGTTTTTAAAATATTAACACAATTATTTAGTGTGTTTATGCTCATCAGTAATTGATTTAAAAAAATATGCATTATAAATTAGCATTTTTGATAGCCATACAATAAGAAAACATTTATAGCAATAAACAAAATTTTTTTCTGAGAAATTAATAGGTATCTCCTTAACGTTTTTTGTAGTTTGAAATTGCATTGTGTTTAATATTTTCAGTTTCCCAAATATTCCAATCTCCTTCCTGTCAAAATTTAAAGGAAAATCTTTCCAACTTTATTTCATTATTCTATGTCACAGGAGAAAGTAGATCATTATTTCAAGAATGTCATCCCATGACATTGCATGGCCCACCCATTCATGAAGTCGTCATAATTTCCTTATTTCAACAGATGCAGAAGTTTATTAAAACATTTTTAAAATAACTGTGTGTTGGATTATTCATGCCAACAACGAAAATACCATCAGAAGAAAACTGCATTCGTTGTATTTCAATGAGATATTCACCTTAAACATAATTCTAAGTTCGTTTAAAATAGACGAAGATAATCTTCAAATAAGGAGAAGGAAATTGTGGAAAGCCCTGCAAGGTTAGTCACTTTTAATCGTAAAAGACGAAAATTATTTGTTGAAGAAGGTAAATTAATCGAAGAGAAGGTAAAGCAATAAAAATTAAAGTTACTGCAGGTAAAACTGTTCAAATTAATTCAATTAATTGACTTTCTAAGGATAAGAAATTTCATACAATAATCTTGCAGTGAAAATAAAAATATTAATTATTAGGTTGAAATATTGCTAAAGGAAGCATATGCGGTTGGAAATATCTGGCAGGATAGAAAACATTAAAAATGCTCGTTAAACTCATCTAGAAGGTTGGTCTACAGGAATAAAAATGGAGAAATGTTCGCCGATTAATTATAAATCATATTGTTAGTGTTGTTAGTTTTGTAAAAGGCGATTTATTATCATTCCAATCAGATCGTACTGGTGACTACTACAAAGTGAAAATTTTGATTTTATCACCTACAATTCATTTACAACAGGGATATGTACCGGGTGGCTATGAAAAATGCGTCTTCTTGTGACGGCCAATACCTTCACTTGTAATGAAAATACCGAGATGATAACCCAAAAATATGCTTGACAATTTTCACTTCTTAATCCTAGAAGTATACTGATTTGAAAACAAATGAATATATTGACAGTACTAAACAATAGACTGTTACGTTGGAAATTTAGTGTTTTTACGCTTCGCTTCGTAAGCGCAAAAAGGAGGTGTTTAACATAGGGGTCGGAGCTATTTACCCCTAAAGGCGTAGTAACAAAAGGAGATTTATTATAGTGTGCCATTCGTAGGCAGTGGGTACCGAATGACATACTAGCTAGCTCTGTATATTATAGCCGGAAAAATTGGGTGTGAGTTCGGGTGGTTATCTTGGAGGAAAAAGCCTTGTAGTTTAAGGTTAATGACAATAATATTATAGCCGAAAAAATTGGGTGTGAATTCGGGTGGTTATCTTGGAGGAAAAAGCCTTGTAGTCTGAGGTTAATGACAATAATATTTAATGGCAGATCTATATATTGTGTAACTTTGTATAAAAGATATTCAATACTTAGCACCAATAAAATAACATGCATACCTACTTTTCGCTTCGTATGCATCAACCGACAGCGTAGGATTATGAAATGGGGCCGCGTTTATGCACAAAAGGGAAGGTGTGGTAATCGTACAAGGTAATAAAATACTATTAGTAAAAATGACGCTTGGCCGTTTAAACTAAGCGAATTACAGGGTGTACGTCTTGGCCACGACGTACACCCTGTACGTGTGAACACTATATTCGTACAAGCTTTGCAAGGGTTGGTGGGTAAAGCCTAACCCAAGGGAAGACTAGGTAATCCGGAAAAATGCAAGTACCCAGAAGAAGCCTGTAGAATCCAGATAAAATCGGGGTAGGATCCGGGTAAAATCCTGTAGAATCCTGTAGAACCCTGAATTACCATATGGGTGCGTTAAAAAAATACTAAAAGTCACTAACCTGCTGAAATGATTTAATTATTTAAGGGTATTTACCTCGAAGAGAGAGGCCTGTTCCGACTTTGATGATTCGTTGAAAACGGCACTATCGTCCAGTAGTGGTTAGATTAGTAGGTATTTTAGTTTGACGGCAACTGCAAGTTCTGGAAAGTTGTTACTATGCATGATTTCAGAAATTAGTGTGAAATGACTTACATTTTCATTCAAGGAGACGCTAACGGACCAAACTACTTGAAAACCTTCCAAAACTAAGATATATTAATGCTCCAGAAACCCAAAAATGATACACCAACAACAACGAGCATTAATAATGATTCTTTTGGTAAAATTTACTATAAACCAGCAAAGGAAATCTGTAATATTTTACTTAAACTCTATTAGAATATAGTCGAACGTTATGCAATCGGCATTTTCTTAAAACCATCGCTTCTTGTAGGAATGCGCGCGACACTTGTCCGTTATTACCTATCCGTATCATATTTTGTAGGCCTGAACTAGGTACATACACAGTACACACCATGACTTAAATCAGTTTTACAACATAACAAGATATGTCATATCATTTTATTAATTATTTGTGTTAGATAGTCATTTTGGTTATGACTTAAATTGATTTTTGTTATGGCACACCATTTAACGAAGGCAGATTTATCTCTTAATGAAAATTATTATCGAGAGAAAATTGGGCTAATAAAAGAATTTGCATGGAATTTGCCAGTAACCTGTGGACAGTTTTCAGTAATCATGCTATGAACATTTAGTTGAAACCGGATCAATTTACAGTTTACAATTTACAGCAAGTATACGAATTATTATTATCTTATGAAAATAATTTTTATACGCATTTGTCTCAGCAAAAAATAGTTTGCAGGTTAAGAATCTGTAGCCAGATCAGTTCAAGTAATGCAAAAACGTTTCGGTATAAAGTGCCATTAACGTCTGCAAAGTGCAAAATCCAGACTCCAATTGCAATTGAAGCAAAGTTACGCCAATCGTTATGAGGTTCCAGGTTATACAGAAGATAATCTGACGTTGATATTCAACATTTGATATATCAATATGAAAGAGATGAAAAGGATTTAACTCTTCAAATTCCTCAAAACAGACAAAACAACCACGTTTATTCGTTAACAAGAAACAAACAGATACCCCCAAACTGCTTTTTCTTTACGGACCCTCAGCTTACAGAAACCAAACAGATAGTTACATATGTACCTCATTTGTATAACGATTTACTTCCCGAATATCCCCATAATAATTACGTTTTCATTCAATGCACCATCCCATAGAGCTGTCCGAACATAATTTTTTTTACCAGGAAACATACCCCTGTTTATTAGGACAAATAACTGGCCATCAAACTCTCCAAATTTAACCCTTTAATACTTAATATGGAATCCTTGTCAAGAAAAGTTTTATTAGGGGCGAGTACATCAATTTGAAAACCTACTACAAATTCTGGACAGAATAGAGCACGTGTGGCTAGACTTTCTGTAAATTTAATTAGAAGGATTATTCTGCAGTTTAAGTCCAGTTTAAAGAATGTCAGCCTACAAAATGTAGACTGCCATTTTGAGGCTGTACAGCTCCTGTTGGAGTAGCCACCTTTAGACCATAAACGTCCTCTCTTCTTTTTTTAAATAAGACCACTGGCTAAACCAACACACGCAATAACATTTTTTCTTTTTTGTTTTGTTGATAAAGTGTTAAAATATCACACCGCACTAAATAAAACACTAGACTGCTGAAAATCGCACGTTCTTTTTAATATAATGTAAAATGTTGTCAAACATTATCAATTTACCCATTAATTATCAGCCATTCCTACAAGATACACTTTTAAAAGGAAATATAGAAGGAAATACTTTTTGCGTTAATGTAGTGTTGACAAATTCTTTTTCACAAGAATGATGAGGAATGATAGGAAAAATCGACAGGAAAGATGATAGGAAAATTTGTATGTCAGTGGGTTATATCGGTTTTGTAATTCGTTAAGACTTTGGAAAGAAAGAATGTTAGTGGATAGAATGACAATAAAGAACACTTATCTATGACCAGCTTTTACCATTGATACTTCAAATATTAGACAAACGATTTTGGCAAAGTAGACATTCGCTCTTAATGAATTGGAGCGGATAAATTCAGTAGTGAATGCGAGGTGTATAATTGCCTTTGAAGAGCTATTAAAGTCAGACATATTAGTTTCTGTAGAGGAATATATTAATTAAGACTAAAAGTTTATAACGATGGCTCCATTGCACCCGTTTAAGTTTTACGCGATACGCTGAACGATAGTTCTTTTATTACAAGGACAAAGTATAATTACATTATTTTATATTTTGTTTTGACAGATACCGGTTTGCCTCAATTACCTTTTTCCTCTTAAATAATTCTTATAATTATGAAAAAATGACAGTTACAAATGGATAATCCTATTTGTTCCACTTAATCCTGCCACCAGTAAAAAATATAAAAAAATATGTTTCTTTTAAAGTTTGTCGTAATTTGCAGCTTGTAGAATGATATACAACAATGTATCCATAGAATCCTTATAATCCATATAAAAAAATTATAGTATGTCAAAGCAAGAGTGAACTTAAAAAGCTTATTACGTCTGATCGGCCTAATACTAGAGCGAGTTTCAAAGCGAATTTTAGTTTCAGCAGTTGTAAGCCTCTTACGTTTTAGTGCTTAGGGCTACTGCACATAAGCTATAGTTAAGTTGGATCTCTATACTAGTATATTGTCATGGCCGATTTATATTATTACAACTTTTTTTTAAATTTAAATATGACCCATATAGGCATGCAATGAAACTTGAATAACAGTTATTAGTTTCTGTATTTTACTATCTTCATCTATCGTAATTATGATTTTTTTGTCTTCTTTGCTTAAAGTATTTTAATGATATATTAGTATGCGTATAAGTGGTAATTATGGTAATAATTTTTTGAACTACATGATATCAATTATTGATACATATAGTTTTATAATTTTTGAAATTATCGGCACAATTTATATATGTAGACAATGACATGAGATTATCAGAAAGAGAAATAGGATTCCATGTTTAATAACAAAATCTTAACTTCTGGTGGCTCCAGTCGGTATAAAATTTTAACATTTTACTCTCAAATATCTTTACACTCAAAATAGTCCAGTATGTAGGGTGTTTTGCCCTGCAAAAGATGGGGTAGTAATAATTTTTAAATTATGTTGTTCAGGTCTGGGCCTTGACAAGAAATCCAAGTTTGCGACCTTGGGGGGGGGGGACCGTGAGCAGCCATCTTGAATAAAAGGTACAGAAAATTAGTTTTTTTAAATAACTTCGCAACGGTTGAGCCAACAATGAAAATGTCTGTAACAAAGTTAAAGTAGATAAAATTCCTCACATTTTTTGTATACAATTTTTTTTTTATAAGTCTAATATGTAACGAGTTTCAACGGCGGAAAGATGAACATTATACCCAAAACACAGTAAAACACCCAATTTTTGTGATTTTTTGGATTGTTTCTCGCTATTTATTACATAGTTATAATAATTTTGTAAATTCAAAGTATACTTATTTCCACACCACCTTAACCACACAATTATATTATTAGCGTGTTCCCTTTTTTGAGGGTCCTGGTCGGTTGATGTTAACGTCTTCAGTATAATCTGCATTCTCAATTTCATCATCATCAGTGCTTCTGAGAATACATTGTTCTTCCATTGATAAATCTTCGTCATCTTCGTCCTCGATGTCTATGCGAAACTCCGGTACATTTTCGCATGACTGACCACTGCAGAAGCCACACAGAACAGAGTATTTCAACCCAGCTTTCCTACAACCACATGCTCCGCCGCATCTTTTTCGACAAGTCCATGAAATGAATTTCAATAAGTTCTCGGGTGCTGGTTGCTCTGTCATTGTGAGTGGAGCGAGCCCATTGCTGCCAAGTTTCCAGCCCCAGTCTTCTGGATTTTTTTGGATCCCATACTATTTTTGGACTTGGTGGTACGTCCTGAACGCATGTACCGCGCAGCGTCCTTTGTTGGTGGCAAAGAAGCAAGATTGAATTTGCTTTTTATAGTAGATTTAGCGAAACGTTGGTAGCGGACTTCTTCCAAGGTTTCGTCTTCCATGTTGCCACCATACAAAGCAACGAGAAATCGTGCTAAATAAATATTCTCTACTAACTTATACATATTACGCTACTGCGACTGCGGGGGTAAGAAAATTTATATGTAACAAAAAAAAATCATTGTAATTTGAAATAGATATAGCTGTATAATGAAGATTTTTGTCTTCTTTAACTTCGTTAAAGACATGTTTATCATTGGATAAACCGCTGCGAAGTTATTTTAAAAAAACAATTTTTTTGTACCTTTTTATTCAAGATGGTGGCTCGAGCGGTCCCCCTTAAAATCGAAAACTTGGAGTTTTTGTCAAGGCTCAGACCTGAACAACAAAATTTAAAAATTATTACTACCCCACCTTTTGTAAGGCAAAGGCCTTTTTTGGCCCCTACAGACTGGATTAAAAGCAGATAAACCATAAATGAAAATAGCAAATGAAATATATAATATTTAAAAGTTTATTAGCACCGTAAAAAGTATGTTGCTGATCATATTATACTTATCACAGACTCTCAAGTGGCAAATTTGACTGTATTATGGGCAATTTCTCATTCGTAGATAATTCATACAGGGTGTAGTAGTTTGTGGGTAGTTGTTTTTTGGGATAGAACTTCAGGAGGTGATAAAACATAGAAAATTGGTGGTATTTAAACTATAGATAAACTGTATATCGGAAAGGCCTTGTCTTCGAAATACAAGGTGCTAAAATTTCGAACAGAAATTTTATTTTTTCTGCGCCAAACCAATGGAACAATTGAAATGAAATCTTGTGTAATGCCCATTGCCATCAAGCTCTATAGAAAATTTGATCGTACACGTCAGATTCTTTATCAGAGGCATATCTTTGGTCAAGCTTGAATTTATTTTTGAAGAGAGTCTGATACGCCAATGAAAATTTTTGCATTATAACCAAATATTGATTGGTCCATCAATTTTACACAAGAAAATATTTCTTAACGAATATGTGAGTAGATAGGCTATGAGAGTTCCAGGACAAAATCCCATGCTTTTTGTTATGAAGGTTCATTTTGAAGAATTTTGATTCGGGACAATGAGAACGGTTTGCATTTGATATAATGAGAATTCGAACTTTAGGGAATCAGATATGAATCTTAGGGGATACTCGAGATGTTCATGGTTATTATTGTAATTTTATAAATACATTGACATATAATTTTAACTAGTGGGAATCAGAATACTGAGAACGGTGTTTGTATACATATTAATTAATTAATGATATCAACATCTTCCTTGCATATAAATAGAAACTTATTTTAGTTACTAGCAAATTATACAGGGTGTTTACAAACTTGGGAATTATTTTTTGAGGATAAGTACATCTTGATATAATAAATCGTATAGTGCATAAGAAAACCTTAAATATTAGAAAAAAATAACTGACC